>WYDI02039985.1:0-45202 GCA_009867235.2 Psittacus erithacus
AACAGCCCCAACTTTCTCAGCCTGTCTTCATACGGGAGGTGCTCCAGTCTCCTGATCATCCTCGTGGCCTCCTCTGGGCTTGTTCCAACAGTTCCATGTCCTTTTTACGTTGAGGACACCAGAACTGCACACAATACTCCAAGTGATGTCTCACAAGAGCAGAGTAGAGGGGCAGGATCACCTCCTTCAACCTGCTGGTCACGCTCTTTTTGATGCAGACCCAGGATACGGTTGGCTTTCTGGGCTGCGAGTGCACATTTGTGGGTCATGTTGAGCTTCCTGTCAGTCATTCCTGGCTAGCTTGTACGGCACTATATATTCCCCAGTGTTTTGTCTTCTTTACAGTTTCAGATGTCTCAAACAAAAGGCTTTCCATGAAGAAAATGCCTTAACTCAAGGCTTTGTGGGTTAATGCATCCCCAAGCACTGCAATCCCACAGCTGATGAGATGAATACCTCTGCAAAGCCCTTTTACTGTCTTCTGCAGCATCTTTGTTAAAAGACCCGAATTTTATTACAGTACATTTCTAAACCTGCTGCTATTGCTGCATCTGAAGGTGTATTTAAGCATTAGTAATTAGTTACCCTCTATACAGAACACTAAATTGTTAACACATTGATAATCATTGCCAAATAAGCAGTATTTGCTCTGGGCATAGTTCCTAATTCCATTAAGACCCCCCTTACAAACAGCTGGCCTTAAAGTTGGCTTAAAATCACCTTTAAAGTAATGTTTAAACTAAAACATACCAGTATAATTTACTCCCACTTTAAGCCTCTTTGATGCTGCCAAAGTTGTTAAAAGAGGAACATTCAAATCAATGGAAAGCCCTGGCCTTTTAACAGCAGCATTTCTCATTCCACTAGCAATAATTTGAATAGGTGCAATAATCTGTCACTTGAGAAGAGAGGCCTCTTCAGGTGCAATAAACCTATTTACTTTGGTGCTGATCATTAAAAAAAGGTGCTTAATAATCCAATCCAGGTACACAGATAAAAGTCACAGAGCTATTTAAAGGGCTCATTGCTATGGCCCAACCCTGTAAGTAAATCCCTTCACAGTCCCTTATTTCTATTGTCAACATGAGCGAGCAAACAGCTTCTACCCTGTGTAGATATGAAAGTGTGAATCAACACACGTAGCAAAGAGGAACCTTGCTAGTCCTGTGGTTTTAGTTAATACGTGAAGAGCTGAGGCTGAATTCTTGTAAGGCACTGGGTAGCTGGGAGCCATGTGGTGGCTTGTGGTAGACGTGAATTTAGAGTAAATTATTTAACCGCCCTTTCTCTAAGTCTAAAGCCTGAGCTGGCCAAGGAGGCTTTTCCAGTGTCCTTTTAGTTACTAACTGTTGTAATTCCTGATGTGCCAGCTGAAGGATACAGTGTTATATCTAAGTCAGCCGTAGGAAGGACACGTCGTGTGGGCTACATGAGCATCTTCAATTAATCCGTGTGGACAGGCATCAAAAATACAATGACTGCCATATTTTGCAGATAGCGAGGGCATGGAGAGGTGGCCGTGACGCCACGTCCTAGGCTCCATTGCAACCCAACCAAAACCCAGCCTTTGAAAACTGTTGTCCATTGGACACTAGAAAAAGTGCACAACCTGAGCAGCTTCCAAGCACTGCTCCTTTCCTCTTCTAAATCCCACAAAGCTTTGCTATGGGAGAAACAACTCTGTAGGTTTATAAGATTCTTGCCTTTTCACTTTCCATGGTCAGCTTTCACAGCTAGAATATTTATATCTCTTTAGTAAAGCAATTCAGCCCTACTACTTCAATGCCCCATGACATTTTGAGATATCGACACTTCCTTATGAATAGGTATAATGGTTAAGACATTATGAATAATGCTTTATAAATATCACAATAAAACCAACTCCTTTGGCTATCAATGGGAAATCACACTGGAATGGCCTTCATCAATGACCATCCTTACCTAGAAGCAAACAAACAAAAAACCATCAAGTAATTTAAGGTTTCAGGAATCATGTCATTATGGCGAATACAACATGTAGGAGGACAGTGGGTTTGCTAAGAAATCCAAAATGAGAATGAAGAGAAATTTAAGACCAAAAAGCACAGTGATGGAGAGTCAAAAAGTTTATTTCAAAATGTTAGAAACATAAAAGAATGTGCCTGCTAATAAATCAGTTTTTCCAGGTAGTTTAATTTAACTTGTTTTGTATCACTCCTCTTCTATCTTGAGGCCTGCAGATTTGTTTTCTTGAATGCTAGGGAGAATATATTCCACTGCAATTTATTAATGGGTTCGTAATTTTGCTGCTTTTGGCAGTACAAGTCCATTCTCATTAAAACATGATGAAGCATTTCTCACCCTGCCATGGTTGGTAACTCTCTATTAAAGTCACTCCTGATTTGTGCTTGGCAAGCTCCAAAATGGCTTTCTTTTTGCATCTGCAGAGGGTATTATTTCGCTAGCAACAATTCCCAGCTGATTTCTCTGTTCACATCCAAGAAGACAGAACGAGAAAATAAAAGCATCATTACTTACTGCCTGCTATCACCACAAACTCAGTGTTTATAATAGCCATGAGGCTTGCTATCCAAGTCTTAAAGATACAAAATGCATAGGAGCATTCAGCAGCATGTTCTACGTACTGGCAAAGTACAGTTTCAATTTGTTGGAAAATACTGTAATTGTAAGTTTGTTTTGGTTTTGGAAGCTAGAAAGATCAAGCTATGGTGTTGAAAATAGTGTCTACAGTCCAAACTGCAAGCCAGTCAGATATATAGCAGCGTTTCTCCATAATGCATGAGGAAACTTCAAACTTTGCCCTTAAGCAGCAAAGCCCTAAATGCATTGAAATATATTCTTTTGCTTCCAGTTTTCACAGTGTTTAAAAATCTGCTCATGTGTACTGATTTCACTGTTGCAATACTGCATGATCTTACTCTTACAGCTTGTGCCTTTCAAGTATTTTTCTCATCATGATGAACTGAGTGAAGGTAGGGAGAAGCTATCGATGCTCTTCACCTTCAGTTTGTTGATGGGAAAAAAGCTCAGAAAGGACCGTGAGTTCTCAAACTCCTCTGGCTATTGGCAGAGCTGGTGAAATGGTTAGAAGCTGGCAGATAGAAGTCTGCTCAAATCAGAGGAGCTTATCACCTCCTTGGTGGTAATTCACTCTATAAGGAGGACTTTTGAGCTCACTCATAGCTGCACAAGCTGTTTTGCAGGGCACATGCCATTGGGTGGTCTACTTTTAATTTCTGACAGTCAAACACAGGAGAGTGATATTTTTAACCTACATTTCTGATACTGCCTTTCTGAGCAAATGCCAGCTGTTACTGATGGGGGATATGATGTGATCTGGATTATCCCGTCCTCCATCTCTGACACATTCACAAAGCAAAACGGTCAGTGAAGGTATTTTGTTGAAACATCCTCCTTACTACTGTGTGATCAAATCAGATGATTTGCAGACTGACACAAGCATCCTTACTGGTGGGAGTGCATGCATCGACGCCTGACCACATCACAGAATCACAGGATGGTTTGGGTTGGAAAGGACCTGAACAAGATCGCCTAGTCCCAACCTGCTGCCCATGGCAGGAACGCCTCACACTAGGTCTTATCACTCAAGGCTGCCCAGCCTAGCCTTCAACACAGACAGGGATGGAGCATTTACCACTTCTCTGGGCAATCAGCCTGTCACTGCTTAGAAATGCCTCCAGATGTTTTAGTTTGGCTGTCCTAAACATGGACACTGAAGTTAAAAACACAGCTTTAAGGGGACCAGTAGGGACGCATCTCCCAGGGAAGGACTGCACGTTCTCATCTGCTTTCTCCTGGTTCCACCTACTGGCTGAACGATGTAGACAACAAGAGCATAAATGCCTGTAGAGCCAGCTCCAGCACCACGTACCGCCCTAAATGTTCCCGTTGACCAAAATGATCTGAAAAGGCATCTCAGGAGATTCACCTCCACATTCACAGAGCTGCAAACATCCTAATACTAACCTGACACAGCACAGTTCCCAGGGGAACACAGGGTCTAGAGCATAACAAGGAAGTAAAAAATGAAAGGACAAAATGAAAACTAAATCATCTATAAAATAAAGCCACATAACCTTCCATCCCTCAATTGCATCTCAGGGCAAGCACAGAGATTGCTAAGTTTTCATCTGAGAACAGAGGTTAACAGCTCCTAATGTATGTCAGAGGGATGGGCACATTAGCAATGATAAACAGGACCTGGCTTACATCAGCGAGCTTAAACCAGGTCCTCAGAGTTGAAGTTTATTTCTTGATCTTGCTTAGTTGGAACTTCTGAGCTGAATATTGCTGAATATTTGCATTATTATTACATGCAGAACAGATGGGTCACCAAAGAGACAGTTCTTACAGCAAGATCAGTAATCACAGTACCATCAGGACTTCTGTGCTGTTGTACTCTTGCTGCAAATCCCTGAGTCCCCATGACTGTTCATAAACTATCTATCTCAAGGAAATACTAGTAAAAAGTGAGCTAGCATGAGGACACAGATATAAATCAGATCCTGCATGATAAGAGGAAACTGGGGCTCAGCTTCCCCAGAGTATGCACAAGCTTCTAGATATCTCATTAAAATTGATCCCAGACATGAAATCTTCGGAACATATTGTAAAATAACAGACTCTGAACCCAGAATATATAAGATAGTTTTATAGATGTCAAGTGCCAGCTGGATTTATTCTTGCTGTGCACTGTAGGCTGAGCAGAATGGAACATTCTTTATGAAGCATAACATCCAACAGCCCAAGAAAATAAAACATCCACAGTGAGTCAAGCATTAACATTTCTGTGGATGTATGAGTGATGAATGATCAGCTTCCCATAACTTTATTTTGGGAAATGTGACTGTGGGAAGCATGTAAGCAGATGTTTGGAATAGTCTTTTCTAACTTAGTTTAAACAATTATAAAGATTACATACATCCCCCCTTTTGCCAAGGATTTGCTTATATTGGCAGACTCAGTGCGGCCTCACATTTTCTTCAGTTTTCAGAGTGAAAGAACTTCCCTGTTAGAAAGAAACCTGATGTTTCGTAAGTGTTGCCCCAGTAAAAGCAGCACTTGCTTAGAATAGGGTGACCTAAAAATGTTTGGACATCATTAACAAATTCACACTGCCACCACAGATTCCACTAATCAGGATATTAAACAGTGTAATTCCTGTGCTCTAAGAACATTTTAATGTCTTGCTCTGCACATGCTCTCTTTGTGCAGTCAGTGAGCTCATCCAGCAAAACCAGCTTGAACTAGAGTCTGAAAAGTAACAGAGAACATCTGGAGGAGCAATGAGAAAAGCCTCCAGAAGGGACCAGCAGACAGACTTCGAGTTTAGGAAAGTGGAAAGTGGACTATCCAAGGTCATGGTCATAGAGTTACAAACCATCTCAAACCTGTACGGAACAAGATGTTGACATATGAACCGCAAGCTGAGTTCTAAAAGAAGTATCACAGATCCAGCTCCCAGTCTGCTTTGGCAGAAGTTTTACTTTGCAAGAAGTCATGATCTGCATCTGCTCATCTCCTCTGTCAGTCGTGGCCTTGAAATCAAAAGCAAGATGACTTTCAGGTCCTTTCCAACCCTAACTATTCTGTGATTCTAAGATTCTATCCTCTTACTGCCTTGGGGGACTCTGCCCCAACCTGATCAAAAGAAGTAAAGTAGGTAAAATTGAAAAGCTCCACTTATTTGGTTGTTTGGTTTTGTTTCTTTGCTTGGTTGCTTGTTTTTTCAAGTCAAGAAGAGCACAGAGAACATAGCATTTTTCAAAATAATCTTGGTTTTCATGATTTTTCTAGTAAAAATAGAAATTTGCTTTTTCAAGTACCAACGATTTTCTGTTCCTGTTCCAGTATGGAGCAGTTTGACTTAAAACAACCTTTCATTTTAAAATGTCATTGTTATTTAAACTCTCAAATCTGAAACAGTTTGCTCTGCTTGACCTAATTTATGTCCTACCCTAGAGTTGCTGACGAACTGAGGGACTTATGCATCCCTATTTCCTTTAAACAGCCACCTTCCTCCCATGGGACTGAGGTGGTCAGAGACCTAAAGGTTACCACCCAGGAGAAGATGCTGATGCAGCTGGCCTTGGGTAGTCTGGCAAAGAGGTTAATGGATGGTCTAGTACTATCCTCAGTGGTAGCAGAGGGTGTACTAATGGGCAGCAGCCACAAGATGTAGTTAAGGATATTTAGTCGGAACACCAGGAAGGCAACTTCTGCCCTAGCAGAGCAATGCAGCACCAGGACAGGTCACCCAGGGATGCTCTGAATTGTCCATCCTCAGCTGCTGGATTAAAGACCTCCAGAGGGCACTGACAAGCAGCGTTTCTGACAGCCTGTGAATGCATACCTTGCCAAAACCACAGGTGGAATAAACCTAAACAACCAATGAGATGCCTCTGTCAGTTCAGTCCTGTGTGGTGCCACCTAAAGCCTGGTTCTGGCACAGGGAAATAAAACCTAATCTTTTTATTAAATGGTGCATTTAATACAGACAAACGAATTCTACTTTGCAGGTCCATCCCCTCTCATATCATGAGCACAGTCAAAAATGCTGTTTGGCAGCTAATTATTACTTAATCTAATAACAGGAAACCTACTAGAAGTCTGGTTTTGTAGCTGGAAGATTTCAAGATAACAGAAGGAAAGAGAAGCTGCTGCTACTTTAATGGCCCCTTTGGAACACATGGCACACATGGCTTCATCCATAAAACAATAACTGCCACTTAATATAGTGTTGTATCACTGCATCAAAGCCATCTCAAGACTCAACGAAAGACGAGCAGTAAGACTGCATTGATACATCTCTGTAGTCGAGTGAAAACCAGATGGAGCCTACAACTTGTCTGAATAAACAGCAACATCTCCAAGTAAAGAGCTCCATCATGAAAGGATACTTTCGCACTGAGCATGGCACATCTTGGTAAATGTAGCTTATAGTATTCTATGAAATCTTTTAGATAAAGAATGCAGATGGAAGACATAGATCAGCAACATCCTTAGGGTCAACAGAAGATGTCAGACTTTTGCACACTCTATAAGGACATGAAACTAACTCAGGGTCTGATTGCAGAACATTAGGAAGAAATACCAATTCTTTATTAGCTGCCACATACTTTGCTCTCTTAAACATCCAATATCAATCCCAGGCATAATAAATCTTCATCTTTTAGATGCACCACCCCTGGAGACATTGAAAGCTAGATTGGATGTGGTTCTGAGCAGCCTGAGCTAGTTGAAGGTGTCCCTGCTTATTGTAGGGGTGTTGGACTAGATGAGCTTTGAAGGTCCCTTCCAACCCAACATATTCTATGATTCTATGACCCATCTTGAAATGATGTCTGTTATCTTACCCTTTGCCAGGCAAAATCATGGCAAAATCCTCTTGTAGGATATGAAGTGATTTAGCACTGTGTGTACAAAGAGATCAGAAAAGCTGCATTTGTACGTTTGAAGCAAAGACATCGACATCAATACCGCAGCCTAATCATCTGATCATCTGGATATAGCCTGGCCATACTTGTGTGAAGAAAGTGGATTTTCTCTACAGTCATGGAATCTAAATGTTCAATCAGAGTCTGACTAGCACCTGAGGCTGTTTCTAAAGAACCAGAGCAGGAAACCACCGAAACCCAGAGTGGGAGAGGGGTACCATCACATTGGATCTTACACTCAGCAGTGGAAAAGAGTAATAGTAATACTGCAATTCTAAATGCCAGCAATGCCAAACCCCACCATGTTATTACTGTATTGTGCTTGCCTTGGTCTGGCTTATTGGCTTGTGCCTTGATTTCCAACACTCTGCGTGACCCAGCTTGGTTCTACTGCACCTCTGGCTCCATCTTCTCTTTTGCTTCCCACTACAGAGACAGCCTGAAGGCATGACGATGTGGAGCAAACAAATGTGACCCCTTTTGTCTTTCTCCTGGGCTGAGACACTTATTACTCCTCCTGCAAAGTTCCGCAGCAATGATTCAGTATACAGCATTCACAAATGATGAGAGAACATTAGAGTAGATCTTTTTGTCCAGAAGTAGACAAAGTATCACCAGGAAGGTGGGAAGAGGAAGAACCTGCAGGATTTACCACTGGATAAAATCTCCTTTGACCAAGATCAAGTCCCATTCAAACCAGATAGAATGGGAACAAGAGATTCAATGAATGAGAGATGCAGAACCTCTCTTACAGCCTCCAGAAACACCACCGACCCTTGTTTAGCACATATAATAATACTGCTGCACTTGGAGGCCGTGTGATGCTTTCATATCTCTATTGTGAAAAATTCAGCTGATAGCACCACCATGAGATCCCATGAGAACAAACAAATTAGCTTCCAAAGATCATGGACCAACACTTATTGCACTGAATTTCCCGTAACCAGAAACATCTGTTCAAGAGTCTATTAAATCATTGGTGCTCACTACATGAAGGTAGAAGGAGTATACGATGACCCAGAAACTGGAACACAAGTTCCTCTGATTGGTACAGATGACATGGAGCTATCAATAACATTATGGCAAATACAGAGAGTTTAGTTTTCTTTTATAAGGCTACAGCAGTAAAAAGGAACCTTTACCTGTGTATATAGAAATCAGACCATTTTCTAAAAGCTCTGGAGATTATTAAGTAAGTGGGTTTGATTAATTTGGACGAATATGGGAAAGAGCTGCACTGTCTTCATCAGTGACTGTGCACAGCATGCAAAGTCTTCCAGGAGGAAACTTATGGGGGTAAAGGAAGTATTTATGGTGTTAAAAACTTACTCAGCTAGGGGCAGTAGTGTTTAAATTCAGGAAAGGAAACACAAGTTGAAGAGTATGGGATGCATTCAGACAGCAATAGGCTGGACTGATGCTCTGAACATGCGCCAGGCATCTGGAAATCTCTGAAAACAGGATCGCAGGGGTGCTAAGATATGTGGGAAGCGAATAAATGTTGTTATCACGCTGAGGGTGCAGAGGGGAAAGACAGTCACATAGTCAAGAAGGCAAACCACAAAACTCCCTGCAAGTTAAAGTTTTATGAAGTGGTTAGGACAGGGTGAGGGGTGAACCAAGAGCATAGAGTAACCAGAGTGAGCATGCTGTCGCAAAGAAGGAAAGGGAACCTTCTACATCAAAATTTACTGGCATCTCATCACATCTGCAGTGGGACAGAAACAGCGCCATGGTCTATTCTTCTTTAAGTGGTTAAGTTTCCTGTCTTTGCTATTGTGTAAGTTCCTTCTGCCTCTTTCAAAATCCCAGACATTATTCCTATTGCATTTGTATGACTGCTATAAACTGATTCACACAAATAGACACATATCCACATAATCTACTTCAGGTTCAGGGATCTGAAGGGATGTATAAAATGATGCACAGCACAGAGCAGATGCTGTTTTGAATCACTTCCTTAAGGAATTGAAGCATTACATTCTCTGGGGACACATTGTCTTCCTGACATGTTCTCTTCCTCAAGCTGATATCAAGCTTTTAGCTATATCACAGGGTACCAATGTCAAACAACTGCTTCTTAAAATTCCCCCAAAAGATTTAATTATACATTTTGTCACTGTGTTTTAGAATGTGCCAAAAAGAATCTCAAAAAAGAAATGTGAAGTCCCTTGCAACTGTGATATCTGATGTATAAGAGGACAAGCAGCAGAATGCTAAGCACACATCTCTGAGCTTTTTTCTACTGACACAAAAGCAAAAATCCACAGAGCAAGACCACACACAAAAAAAGACTGAAAACTTTCAAACAAAACCAGTAAATTCAATAGAAATGCTGCTGCAAGCTCAGGATTGATTCAAATGTACAGCATATGGCTGGAAGAGAATCCTCACCCATGCACACCAGGTAGTCATCAAGTCAGAAACATGGTGACCCATTAGCTAAAGAAATGAATCACTGTAAAAGCTCATATTAGAAATTGAAGCAAGATCAGTATAAATAACCTTGCCAAATTTATGGTAAGATCATTTAGCAGGAGCGTGGTGATTAGCTAGAGGCCTCCTTATCCCAAGCTTAGCTGAGCTTGTCTGCCCCAAATCCCTTGAACAAGCCCAGCCTAACTGAAGGAATTTTCTAGCTCAACATGTGGAGCAGAGACATTACTTGCCAAAGACCATTCACAGAAATGATACTGGAGATCATAAGGGCTAAAGGCTTAAAGAAATCAGTGAACAAATCTGGAATCTGTTAACTTTTGTAGATGATGGTCAAGACCCTGAAGTAGATTGGAGGACAGGTTTCGTAAGCAGAAAGATGGAGACCCTAAATTGAGTATACTGAATGTACTCATCATCTGATGTACCAGACCCAAGACATTCCTGTGCTGAGATTTTTTATGATCTGTTACAAGAGACGAGCCTGGCCAAATAGTTTATAGCCTACCAAAAGGATAGAGGATGGTGGAAGGGAGCATCCTTTTTCTTTGACAACTGGGAAACTGAGATCTGGTGATATTCTCACCTGGCTCCTCAGCTTAGTCTCAGTAAGGTGTACAATGCCATACAGTACCTGTGCCTAGGGCACATGCACAGGACATCAGAAGTACATGAACTGAATGCCATCTAGTATGAAACTAACCCCTTAAAGCTGGCACTTATCTGAGGTGAATGAGTTCTTCATAAGATACTCTAACCTATCTGGGGATCATGTTAGAAATCAATAACATCACTGCTTTCAGTCCAATATAAAAACAAAATTCCAAAGAAAGCATCTAATAAGACATGGAAAAGCATGAAGTGTTTTTTATGTTATTATTAATTTTTGGAATTCTGTCATTAACTTCACCTGAGCTATATTCCCAACCAATCAAACCAATCAACTTCTTCTTTCTTAACAAAAGAAATAAAATGTTGCTTTCTAGTCCATCAGGAGGGCAAAGTTTTAGGGTATACAACCATTTGAGGGTCAATTCATCCCATTAAAGGCGGATGAAAATCTTTTCTTCTCAATGGATGTAGAAGCTACTTGGGTGTTACACAATCAAGATGGTTTCTGATCAGCTTTCCCCCAGAAAAAACAAACAAGGAAAAAGCCCTCTCATGAGGCCTATCCACTTTTGTTTATCTAGGAATGAAGCTGGATAAAGGAGGAGAGTGGGAGAAAACAGTTTTGACCGGGACCTGAAGGTTCCAATGCAGTAAGACATAGTTACAAATAAGAATACTAAAAGGAGCCAATGTAAGCAGCTTGCTTTTAATGGCAGTTCCTTTCTAATGCAGACCACACAGCTGCATGGTTTTTGAACATGGATGCATCTTGTTCACTTCTCACAGTCACTGCAAAGGAGAAATGGCAGCCAGAACAGTGTAACTAAAATACAAATGCCTTAAAAGAATATTGGTGCTAATCAAAGTCAGATGATTTGCACAATAAAGTTAATTTAGAGCTAGTCAACAAATACAAACCACTGGCAATCAAATGCATGTGCACAACGGCTCCAAAAATGTCCCTGAGCAAAATACCAGGCCAGTGTCGTAAAAGATTGCAGCTTTGGTTATAAGTAGCTACCACATTTGCAAGACACTCAGTAGATCAGTGTCATCTTTTGAATTGAGATTTTGCTCTGGTATGAGGGGCTGAAATATCCTTGGCATGTAATTCACCCCACGCTGAATCTGATAGACACTTTCTTATTCACACATAGAAATTGTGTTTACAGAATTTTGGTACATGGGCCTTCTGCTGATGCCCTTGCCTGGGAATTTATTGACTGCATTTCAATCGCTCTGAATTAAACTTAGAAGCTATAATGACTTTCTCCTCCATAAACGCACACCAGAAAGCAGGGCTTGCAAAGGAAAGAAGTGTTTTCACCAAAAGCAAGAGGAAATCCTGTTCTTTTCTAATAGTGTTAAACCACAACAGGATGTGAAATGTGTGGAGATGTGCAAAAAAAAACCAGAAGGGAAGAATAAAAAAGGTTGCTCTGGACAGAGACAATAAGTGACATTTTCTTTAAGGACAGAAACTGGTGATGCTGAAGCAACACAACTGCAAGATATGAAGGGTTAAACTGTTTGTTTACTGAAGCATCCAGTAGGAAACACACAGCTGTATCAACAGGAAAGTAGAATCTGGAGTCAGAAGTGCATTCATAAACTTGTCCTTTTCTTCCTCAAATCTACTGAGGAGATGAACAGTTGAGATTAACAGTTTTTCCTCAAAAGAGAAAGACCTCAACTGTGCACCTTCTGCAGCAACAAAGTACAGAGAAGGAAGAGAGCAGGCTCCAATGTGCTGGCAGCTCGGTGGCACCTATCAGCACTAGCATCCTCTTTCCAGGCCACCACAAAGGAATAAAGACTATTCCAGGTTCAAGGAACTCACACAGTGGGAATCTACTGGCTTGAGGATGACTGCCAGGTCCTAAGGTCGAGCTGAGACAGAAGCAGCCAGATCGCTGTGGTCCAGATCTCCCATGGCTATCCGTCTCTGAACATACACATTTCATTTCACCTGGTGTCCAAGACACTTTTCTCCTCTGTCCCCAATTCTCCTTGGCTAAATAATAATTGAACTTGGTTAAATAATGTTATAATTTTGATTTCCTGTTTCTCCATTTCTCCAGCCAAGCTCACAGCCTCAGAGGAGCGTCCACGTCTCATGGGCTTGAATTTGGATTCAGACACAGAGTAGAGAAAAATAGATGTGAGAACACTGGTGTGAATCTGGTCTCAGGTTCCTGACCCTACACAGAGATCCTATTAGCTTTCCAAGAAAACAGTTGAATCCAGCATTTTAACTGTAATACACAAGGGCTTATCCTTATTTCTGTTACAGAAACTGTTTATGTACCGTGTAAGCCTGGGACAACGTCAGAACACAGAAACACAAGCCAGAAAACCTTTTACAAAGGGGCTGATGTAAAATGAGAAGGAACAACTTTGTCTCCAAATACATTCATTTTGTATGCCAACAACTAACAATATCAAGCCTGCTGCAGACTACACTGTAGTTGAGGGGAGTTTAGGGCTGACCTTTGGGGAGCAGAGTCTCACACCACATATTCACAGAGCCCACAACCACTAACTCCCCAAACCAGAAGGGATCAGATACTGCTGCTTTTTTAGTGGCTTCTCAGAGAAGGATGCCTGGGTTTTACATTCACGCTGATACATGTGTCTTATTTTTCATCTTTTAGCGTGATTTACATCCATAATCTGGAGGTTTTTTTAGGTTTTACTGAATTCAAGGAAAATGCTGATCTATCATTCTATGCAGTAGATCTTAATAGCATCAGATAATCCATAGAGGTAGCAGTTTGGTAAAGCGAGTGTAACCTGTATGGAGTGTACATCACTTAAACTGTATTAGCATTAAAAGGAAGTAAGATGACCACAAAATATTAAGAGATTGAAAGATACAAAAAAGCACTGGGGCTTTCCACAGGCAGAGGATGAAAACCAGGGTAACTGCTAGGAGGCAGCAGGTACATGCGTAACATTAAGATCATTCGGAATGACTACTATTCAAATACTTCATATAGATTTATTTGATGTTAGTGAGAAGGGAATAAAAGAATGGGTTTGTTCCAAAACAACACTTGTTCAGCATGGAACTGTGGTTCATGAGGAAGTTCCCATCCATGCTGAGATCATCTCTGCAGCTCCGAATTGAAGTTTCTTTCTAATAGTTGGACTACTTGATAGTATTCTTTAAGTAAAACCTTGAATTCAGATTCAAAATATTCCCCTCAATGTTCTCTTACAGTCGTCAAGTTTCCTAACGTTGTCATGTACAATTCATCTACATCTGGGTTTCCATGGAGCACCACATTTATAGACCTGCTACGGGAAGGATCCTTCTCTTGGCTGCTCAGTCATGGCTAGGAACATAATACTTTCCTGTTCTGAAAATCAGCAGGGCTTGGCCCAGAATATATGGCTTGCAAGACTTGGATAAAGGTGGTTAACTCATGTAAGTTCACATGGGTATTGCATTGCAACAGAGTTTTACAGCAAGGCATTTGCTCTGGAGCCCTGTATCAAGAGGAAGCGGCCTGAGGCTGTGGGTGCGCAGACACCTAGGTCACTAGTCTAGATCTGACTGTGTGGTCAGCCCCATTCTGTCACCCCAGGAAGCAGTGCCTCCTTGGTGCTGACGTGATAACAACACGATGTTCTCTCAGCCATGTTTTGGCTTCCCATAGCAGTAGCTGAGCAGAGCATCAAGATGAGGAGCTGTCAGAATTGCATAGAGAGCTCCAAGGAGAGCCTGGGAAGAAGATCACCCATATAAGCCTCCCACGTGAGACGAGAGGTGGGCTGATCCAAAACAACTTACCTAAGGAGCATTTGTCTTTTTAGCAGGAACTGTCAGCAGTGATGGCTGCAGACAGCATCTTGTTCCATGTGCTGTGGAGAAGGAGGAGGGGGTGGTGGTGGGTCCCTGAACAGGGGAACAGGCTGTTCCCGAGAAGTTGGCACAGAAACAGCACAAAGAGCAAACTCAGGCCATGAGAAGGAGGGGACTCAGAAGAGGTTGGAGCCATCTTTCAAGACAAGCTGGGCTTTGTACTACAAACATTATTCCAGACATCCTTGAAGCTCAGATAGCCCCCAAAAGGATCTGTATGTTCCTTCCCACCTCCAACAAAACACATTGCAAATGGGGAAGGAAGGAAAAATAGAGGCCTGTAGATTTGCTCTTGACTTTACAAGATGTTGGGGACAAAACCACTGCTTTTGAATTAAATAAAGTGGAAACCACAAGCAAGGAAATGAGACCACCTCCAAATTCATGAATAAAAGAAGAAAAGGAGTGAAGTTATTAGTATAGGAAAATTATGTATTGTGCTGGAGAATTAATCCTCCTGCCCCTGAAGTCAGTGGAAACAGAACTGAAATTCAGGGCTTTGGTAAAAAAGATGGCAGAGAATGAACCTAAAATAACTGGTGCAAGCAGTAAATGTGAAGGCTAATATACTCGGAGGTATCAGCTCTCCGGATGGGAATGTACACATGGCATTCCACGAGCAAGCAGAGCATGTCACATTCTGTTCCTAGGAGGGTTTGCTCATGGTGGAAAGCAGCACTTTTCATGAGGATGATCTTAATAACCCTGTTTCAGTCTGAGGCCCAAGAGATGAAGTGACTGTCCCAAAGGCAGACAGGATGTCTGTGGCAGAGCCAAAAATAGCACTTAGATTTCTTGTGCCTACACTGTAACCATACCATGATCCCTCCTACACACAGCTAATAAACTAAGTTGTTTAGTTCTTACTGGATGCAAAATTCCACTGACTCTCAGATGCTGTCTGTTCAACAAAGTCGGTTGCTTCGTGTTTTGACTTTCAACCATCCCATGCACCTGATGTCTGCAAAAGGGCAAGAGTGCTCTGCCTCTCCAACACCTTCAAACACATCAAATCAGTGGTGACCAGCAGTTTATAACTTGATGCATCCGTGCAAAGTGATGAAATGGGTCCTTCATGCATGATTCATTCTTGCTTGCATGCAGCTATGATACCTGCTGGGGCCCAGGTCTAAACCAATCAGGCGACAAGATCCCCATTTCTGATCCATGTACCATGAATGGCATCAAATAAAACAAACAAACAAATAAATCCCCAACCAAAACTCTTTCCTGCATTTTGATCATGGACTTCAAAATACAGGCCGGGTATTGTTGCAGCTCCAGCACAACCCATTGTCATGTTGAGTCCCACACCCTGGCACTGAAGCACTTTGACAGGTCACAAGGAGAAAGTTGCTTAGACTTCTTATCCATCCTGCCTCCCAAAAACCCCACCATACAAACACCACCACTTCCTATCCTAAACAACCCCATGATGGAAAGTGGCAACATCTCGATCCTTAAACAGTTTACCCTGCTGCTTTCACATATGGAGGAGAACACCTGCTATGTGTTTTATCTCCAGGAGGATAAAGGTGAATTCCTATGGCGATTGAATGACAATTTTGCTTGTCTCCGAATAGCTGTTGCTGCCTGCCTGCAGCCAGCAACAAACCAAGCAGAAGCAACCCAGGTACAGGTTTGGTCTCCCAAGTGCCCAACACGCGGGGGCAGTGTTGATGCACAAATGACAAGGCAGTGGCAGAGCTCCCCAGCAGCCCCGCTTCTGCCGAGCATCCCCCTGGGTCAAGGCTGCTCCACCGACACGATTTGCACCAGAAATAAACCACATTTTGGGAGGGTGGTTTTAAGCCAAAATATTTATATCCTCACTGTTCCTGCTGTAGAGGCACTTTTTATCAGGAAGATTCCCCTGTATGCTACAGGGTGAACAATAAAATGAGGATCAACACCTTCATGGTGGTACAGTCACATGGGAATGAGATAAACACGATTCTCTAATTATCCTTCCATAAAACAGTAGAATCATCGCGGATGGAGTGTTTGCGAAGGGTTCTCAACTGTATTCCCATAATATCCATTTATTCCTCTAACCAAATACTCCAGCCTCCCAGATGATATTTGGGAAAGCATTTTAATATAGCTGGGAGAGAGGGAACAGTCAAAACTGGCACAAATATTTCCTCAAGTGCAAACAGACAGCCTATATGATATGTATAGAAAAACGGGCACAAACTATAAAAATATGGGGGGTATGTGTGTGCATGTATGTCTGTATGTGTATGTGTAATATGTAGCTGTATCTGTAGCAATATGTGTCTGTATATGTACATGTACATCACACAGAATTAAGGATATAATTAAAAGAAGCAGAAGTGTCATATCTGAGCCTGAAACCAGGCACATAATGCATTATTCCACCACAGGCTCAGTAGCTCACCCACACCTGGGCAGCTTTGATGGGCAAGGCATTCACCAGCCTGCATGAGCATGATCACACCACCTCTTTGGGGAGCCTCAGTGCGCTGAGGAAGCTTGGTACAGCTTTTGATGCAAAATCTGGAAAAGTAAGTTAAATGACCTCCAGAAATCTGCTACCTCCTAGACATCACTTGAAGCCTCTTTAACCCCTTGGCCAGGCTTGTGGAGGGCCATGCTTCATAGAAATGTACAATTAAATGTAATATTAAAAATGGCCATGCCAGGGGGTTGGAAGTGAGTGATCTTAAAGCCCTTTCCAACCCAAACCATTCTATGATTCTATGTACATTCTATGCATTCTGGTAAAGCAGTGAAAATAGTGAATCATCTCCATAAATACACTGCAGTGCTAAATAGCTGGGATGTCATTATGTATTTAACTACCGTAACAACAGTGCATAGGGTCAAATGTGAAAGAAAAACAAAAGGAAGCCAACTGAATTCACCCTCAGTTTCTCACACCAATGGATATCAGCCCACACACAGATGCTGTGGGTATGACCTAGTCCTCCAAGACCAAGATCCAGCAGGAAACATTGCCAGCAGTGCTTATAAATAAATCACCTGCTGAATGGCCAAACGAGTTAATGGAACACGGACATTTTCCTAAGTAGTTTTCCACCTTTTTTTTTCTCTTACAAAAATGTAACCAAGGGGTTTTATAATGTAATCCACTTGCAGATTTGCAGGGCTGGCTGAAGCTTCTGTGGTTTGGTCCTTCCTTGCTAAACAGCTAAAATGACCCAGCTGCTTCTCCAAACCCAGGGAACTGGTAGCCTGCAGGCAGCCAAGTACGTGTGCCAGCCACTCAGAGGAGCACTTAATTCCCCCCATATGGATTTCAATGTCTCTGCCTTCTTATCATCCCAGATACAGCAAGTTCCTTTAGCCACAGCAGATATAAGCTGGTGATAAGCATGAGCTGTAGCCTGCTTGGTCATCCAGGGTTATCTTAGTGAACTTCAAAAATCAGAAAGGAGGATTCACAAATCCAAAACATACAGATGCAGAATGACTTCTTGTACTGCAAATACAAGAATGCCAAGGGTGCCATTTATCAGTCATGGGGACAATGACAGAAGTGTTTAGAGCACAATCAGGAGATGCTTTAAGATAGTAATGTCACTTCTGTGAGAACTTCTGCAGAGCCCTGGCACATTAGTTGACTGCCCAGCGCAAGAAGGGTGGCTCTTTCACGGAGTCAAATGAGTTCATCAGAGCCATTGCTTCAGGTGTTGTCCCCAAAAGACATCAAACTGGGTTTCAGCAAAGCCATGCCTCCTTCTTGTCTCTATAATCTTCCTTTCACTGGACAAGCGTAAGTATATGGAGATGTGGACACTTCAGCAAGAGAAAGAAACAGTCTCCCACTCATTTTCTTGTCTCCTGACATTAAAAATCCTCAGTAACAAAACACCAAAAGAGAAAGCAGGATGGAAAGCAGCAAACCCCTCAGAAATTAAAGTTTGAGTGGTGTTCAGAAATTCTAGAAAGGGGAAAGTGCAACCGTTAAAAATTTGTTACCCTCTAACACAAAAATTAACATGAAATAAAATAATACCCAGCCAGGCAACCAGAGCAATTCTGGTCAAAGCTGTGAATTCCGTGTGGTTTGCGCTGTTCCTGTTGGCACAGAGCAAGTTTTGGTTTAGGTATTGTACAGAATGACAAAGTTGCTTGACTACTACTGACTTTACTGTGCGCTTTCCATTGTATACAGATGCTACATATAATATTTCCATGTTCCTAAATGTAATGTAGCTACTAACTGAGTTAAGCTAGACAGTTGCGTGCTGGAGATGTAATAATAAAACCGGAGTTTCATATCCACCTAGAAGCCTTTCACTGCAGATTACTTCAGTAGGAAGGGAAAGGACAGGTTTACCTTAAACTGAGAAGAAGGAGTTAGTTTCAGCTCTAAAAAAAAGGTGTAAAAGCAGCCAAAGCATTACAGGTATTGTGAGTCCTGTTCATCTGAGTGCCAGTGAAATGCTGGACCAAGTGATCTTGCTATGCTGTGCCATCATCAAGCACAAGGTGGTTTTTCTCATAACTCGTTCCCAATCTTTAAGGCAAGCTGTTAGGAGAAGATCCTTTCTTGGGGCTGGTATTGCTCCATAGCAGCAACGACTTAACTGTGCACATGTCTAGCAACATCGGGATCCAGGTGACTCACAACCCTCCATGGATGAGGCATGAGCCCACAATTATTTCTGCAAATACCTCTCAGGTTTCCCTTTGGGCTCACTGTTTGCCATCCTGGAGTTCATGAAACCTGGCTTTCCAGCTTGCTCATCTCTCATTTGCTTTATAGGTTAAGCAGAATGACAGACCCAGACTAATAAAACAGAAGAACAACATGGGAGCTGTTGAGAAAGAGAAGAGGAACACAGAGATGACCACACAGTCCTGGAATGCATTACCAACCCAAATATTAGAAAATCATTATTCAGGTTGTGCTGTAAAGCTTAGCTTTAGTGTTATCTTCTCCTACAGCTGTTTTAGCCTAAAGGCTCTCCTTTCCTTCCCCATCTACAAGAATTGCTTGTGAAGCAGATCCATCTGTTGGCACCCACAGAGGTAAAAATGCCTTTTCTCCCTTTTACTTTCCACACCTAGCCCAGATGCAAGGATGCAAGTCAAAGCCCAGCAGCAGTCTATTAGAAGGCATAAGGCATTAAGAGGACTCCAGAAGCTTCACCCAGGATGACAGAATAAGCAGTAGCCAAGAGGGAAACACATAAGTTTTCAGTGTAAAACCAATAAATAACAGAGGGACCAATGGGCTGGGAGACCATCAGGGTGCAGGGGAGCAAAGTGATCCTCACCCATAGCTGGAAAACCCAGAGCAGCACTGGAGAACATCTGCACAGAGCTGCCAGCCTGCAGCAATGGAAGGCGGAAGGTAGTTCACCTCAGGATGCAGCAAACCCTGGGTGGGACAAAACTTGGAAGGGAGAATGATGGGGAAATTGGGTGCTGTAAGCCCAGCCCAAGAAACTGAGTCTGGATTCTTGGTGGACATCAGAACACAGAAAGAAAACAAATGGGTAGACTTTGTTTAGGCTCATCTCTGACAAGGCAACCGCTCCAAGTCAATTCTGCTTTTAACATAAGGACCCTATGAATGAGGATGGCTGAGATGTATTGTATGAAAGCAAAGGGGAAATCAGAGGGAATATTAATCCAGGGCGCTGACCTACACCTCCTGGTAACAAATCTGAAAGGCTGAGGAAACCTTACCCTGCTTTCTGGTCCACAGCATGAGACACTGTCAGGTTTGATACTCTCATGTATCTTCAGCTGAAGCTGTGGGAATTCAGCTTTTGCCAGGCCACCGTTGCCAATGTCCACATACATGATACTACAGCTTCATTTCCACTTGTGCGTGAGAGCCAGGGCTGTCCAGACAGGAATGCTCAGGACCCCTCTGTGGCACTAAGGCCATCCAAAAAGAGCAGTGCTCAGTAAGCTGAGCACTGGCAAGATGCTAAAGCAACTCTTAATAGCTGAGCATGAGAGCCTAGAGCTTCTGAAAAAAGAAGTCAAATGTCCCATGTGGTTGCGGAAGACTTCTGAACTTTCTGACCAGGGCCTTTTCATGACACCTGGGGAAGGCAGGAGAAGATAGAATCATAGAATGGTTTGAGTTGGAAAGGATCTTAAGATTATCCAGTTCCAACCCCCTGCCATGGGCAGGGACGCCTCACTCTAGACCATGTTACCCAAGGCTCTGTCCAACCTGGCCTTGAACGCTGCCAGGGATGGGGCATTCACAACATCCCTGGGCAACCCATTCCAGTGTCTCACCACCCTGGCGGTAAAGAACTTCTTCCTTAGATCTAACCTGAACTTCCCCTTTTTTAGTTTAAAACCATTACTCCTTGTCCTATCACTACATAGACAATCCTAAGGAGAGACACTCCATAGCATCATGTACATTTCATCCTTTTGCTAAAACCCACAGCTGTCATTCTGAAGTAATGCCTTTCCCTAGAGAAGCCCCACTGACAAAGTACTCACACTGCAGTGTGAAATGAGGACAGGACCTGCACAGGCAGTGCCACAACTGCTAGGGGATGAGGAAGCCAGCTCCTGTCGCCAGCTCTGTCTCAGTTAATGTTGGCGAAGAAGCTGTTGCACACTGGCAGCTGACAGCAAATTCAAACTCTGATAGGAGAAGGTACGAAGAAGCTACTCTTAGCAAAAACTCAGTGTGTGTTTGTGCATTTAGGAGGCATCATCACCAGGGACAGACTGGAGTCTGGAGCTCTGATTCATGTGAAGCATATTTAGTGCTGCCTTCAGGATGTTGCCTTGGCAATGAGTTCGTTCTGCAAGTGGACTTGTGAGGAGGGAGAGGGCTGACAAATAAAGGATCAGCTTTGCGAAAGCCCTGTGTATGATGCAGCCACAAGATACTTACTTGCACAGCTGAATCTTCAGGTGCTATAGCCAAATCAATTTTAATTGACATCCCACAATGGAAATGTAGAATAGAAGCCCTTCTAAAGAGAAGCGTATCAAGCCAGATAACCAGATGCTGTCAAGGTGGGGCAGTTAGACAGACAAGACAGACCAATTTGGACCTACACTGCCTAAGATTATCTATGTATCTATGTTGCAAGCCTGCAGCCTTCTTTAAGAAGCACTCTGTAGATAAACCTCAGCTCACCTCCCCTGGAGAGCCATGGGTTTTCTGCAGACAAGAATAAAGGTGTTTGGAACCTTTAGCATGAGACTACATAGGAGCTGCCAGCAAAGCAAATAGATAAATTAATAAATCAATCTGTAGCTTTTTCTTTTTTTGTTGGGTTTTTTGGTTCACATTTGGTCAGAATGTGGTTTTGCCTGGAAGAGCCCAAAGAAATGTAATCATTTTTTCCTGCCACCAAATCCACGCATTTTACAAACGAAATTCTTGGCCTCACACTTGTGCCAATAGATCTTATAAAGAGGAGAAGGAAAAACCACACATTATGATTCTTAAACCACTTTCCATACAGCCTGAGGCAGCCCTGAATTTGGGTCATTACCAGTGAAATCAATGCTCACAGAGGAGAGGTGCCTATATGAAATCATCTTTGAACATCTTTCTCCTCCCTGTCATCCACTAAAGCCAAAAACCTGATGTTTGTATGCCTTGATGCCATCATATCAAATGAGAGTGTCAATACCTGCTAGTTGATGTGGTGGAGAGCAGCACCATTCTTTGCTGTTCAACCTGGTACTTTTCATCACCACTAGTCTGCAGGTTTGCATTTACCCCTTTTCTTAATTTAGTTTAGATTTCTAATCCACACACTACCCATTTCTTCACTTCAAATGTTTTAGAAACCTCCAATGTTGTTCTTCCTATATAATCTCCTTTTCTCATTTTCTACAAAGTGCAGGATAGCTTTTCTAGCCTTCACCCTGGTTTGGGACATTTCAGTGCATCTGAACAAGGGGTCTCCTGTCTGCTGAGCCATCAGGGCTGGAGGCTGAAGATCCTGGCTCTGATTCCTCAATATGCAGCACTGAAAGCAGCCAACATATCCAGCCTTCCTGCAGAAATGACTCAGGCACTGAGGAATCTCAGGCTAGTTGACGGGACTTGGGCTCCCATGGTCTTTGCCCTTATAGCTAGGAAAAGAAACATATTTTAAGAGATATTTGAAAACTTATGCCTGAAATCTCAGCTCTGCTCAGCCATTTTTCTCTTCCCAAGCCCATTGTCTGTGCAGTTAGGCCCTAATAAGACATCTTGTTCATAGAACTGTTTAAGAACTCAGTACTGGGAGACATGGGACAATCTGGCAGAACCTGATAGTTGCCTTCCGAAATGCCCTTTGAGACCTGCCTAACATTCCCATATTAACTCCTCTCTCTTCCTAGAACAAGCATATATATTCCAGTTATACTCCAGATAGACAACCCTCCTCTTTCCCAGTGGAGCACCTTTTTCTGTCCATATTCCTTTATACATGTGAAGAGTGACAAATCCCCAAGGAGACCATAGAGCTTTTTGCCTGTGCACAATGACTTGCCTGATGCTACTACTCTATGGAGGTCTCTGAAGTGCTAGAAAGATCTTTATTACAGTTGTGATGATGCCACCAAAGATGCAACAAAGCAGACAATGAGTGCCAGAGCTTTACCAGCACTCATCTGTTATGACCTGTGTGTCTTAGCTAAGATCTCTCTCTAATGAATAGGGTGGACATGCCAAATAGATATTCACAATATCCCACATCAACTACAATATCCCTTGCTTCTTCAGACATCATCCCCTTAAGCAGATCACACTGAGCCTGCTCCTCTCTCAAAAGTTAAGTATTACAAAGACTAATGCCACCTCCCAGTTGCTCTCCCCAGTCCCTCTCATCAATCCATGCTGTAAACTCTCTTCATCCCTGTTTCCTCACTCCTTTATGTATGCCAGATAGAAATCTGCCCTTCATCAGCCAGCCAACCCTTCATCACAAGTTCGGGGCTTGAAAAGACTCACAGAAAGCCAATTCATTACTGGGGAGAAATGACCCCTACTCAATGGTTTCTAAGCACAACCTTCTAAGGTCCAACTCAGTGTGTGTATGTGTTCAGGAGGCAACAGGACCCCTGAGATGCTCTGGACAGGCACAACTTCACCTGCCCCATTCAATGGAGAGCTTGAATTGAAACAATAGAGACCCAGGACTCTTTTAGACTATTTTTTATATAGTTTCAAACTCTTTTTTAGATACTCTTTGGACCAAACATGCTGCCAGCAATATTTGGCTTGCTCTCACTTACCCCCGCAGGCACATGTGTCTATGTGCACTCACACATACTTCCATGCCACAACACCATCTTTTACAAGCATCTTTGATATCAGTTGAACCCAGGACAACCCCTGTAAAATTTACAAGGCTCGTGCTCATCTGCCCTAGTAACACTATTCTCCCTCTGCGTGACTTTTTACTTGCTCAACAAAAACTGAGCTGAGAAGCAGCTCCCCTCAGAGAGCACGAGAGGTGCACTTTGCTTGTTTGTTGTCAGGTTTGGTTTTTGTGTTGTATTTTGTTTGCTAGAAGAGGCGCCGCTATCAGTGCATCTCAGCACTCACACAGGACTTATCGCTTCACCATCTGCTGTCACACAGGTGTGTCTGGTGCACCACATCACCCATAACACTTTCTTACTTTATCTCACAACACAGAAGCCAACCCTTGATGTCAGCAGCCCTACAAAGTACCCCCTATGCTAAGTGGGTGATGTTACCCCCCTTCCAGCAGAAGCGATGCTCAGACACAGCTTCACATGTCTCTGCCTCAGGGACTGTTCCGGCCTCCAGCCGGGTGGCTCAAATGGGTCCCTTAGGATCCACCTCACTTTCCAGGTCTCCAGGGCTCCCTGAGCCTGGAGTCTAGCGTGGTGTTCAGGAATGGGGATGAGGATGGGGATGAGAAGGAGGATCAGGGACACTGAAGGTCTCGACGTGGTCGCTCGGTCGCGACAGGCTCTCCGGCATCCACTGTCGTGACAGTCACCGTCCTGGGCACCACAGCTCCCAGTTTCTCTCCCCCAGGGGTTTTACACAAGCGGCAGGCGCGGCCCGGGGCAAGGCAAACAAAATGCGAACGCCTCCCGGCAACGAGCGGCTTTCCCATACAGGTCTTTCCAAAGAGGAGACGAAGGGAAGCGGCTGCTGCCGCGGGGACCAGAGATGGGGAGAGGGGGAAACAACCTCCTCCTGTGCCGGCAGCGGCGCACCTGCGGCTCCGCTCCCAGTCTCGATCCCTGCTGATGCTCCGGCCCCTGCCCCGGCCCCGCGGCAGGACCTGCCCGCGACCACTTAGGCCCCGACCCCTTGGGGCACAGCCGCCCGTCGGGACCTGCCCTGGCCCCTACGACCCGCTCCCCTGACAGCCTCTCCCCGCTGCTGCGGGCAGGAACGGGAGAGCTTCTCCTCCTTGCTTGTCTTCCCAGCACACAGTAGCGATGAAAAGAGTAGAAATGGAAAAATAAAACCCTAAACAAACAAAATACCCCACAGTACAGTTTTCTGTGCAGATCCACCTGGATGCTGGGCAGAGGCGGACTCAACTCAGAGACACTTCTGCACTTCTTCCTTCCCCTTATTCCTTACTCTTTTCATTATTCCTTTCCCTTTTCGTTATTCCTTTCCCTTATTCTTTTCCCTTTTCCTTATTCCTTTTCTTTTTCCTTATTCATTTCCTTACTCCTTTCCTTTTTCCTTTTCTCCATAGCTCATCTTTCTCTCCTCGTTCCCGCATCTCACACCTCCTTTCCAGTGCCCACCTTCCCACATGCACACGCTCAGCCCTCCCAGCCCACCGTGCATTAAACCCAAGTGTGCTTGCCGAAGACGAGTTTCCTGCAGTTTCCAAACTCACCTGCAAAATGCTGCTTATTGCTAGAATCCAGGGCAAAAGCCACCTCATCCCTGGAAGCCGGGATTAAATACATTGATTGAACCCAGCTTTAGAGCCGCTTGGAACAGAAACACCGCTTTGGGGAATGCGGAGCAATCCTAAACCGGCAACGCAAGCCTCGGCACTCTGCCTTTTTCTCTTGGCTCTTAGGGGATTTTATTAAAGACAGATCTGACGTCAGGGTGAAGGACAAGCCCTGCATTTTTCCTCTGGAGAAACTTTTCCTGCCTCCACTTCTTCATTTTTGTGCGCGGTGTTGTCCCACCTCCTGCATTTCAGTCCATCGCCGTTAGCCAAAGGGCTCTTAAAGGGAAAGCTGCAGCGCCATGCTCCAGCGTGCTGTGGTTTCAGCATAGGGCTGAAATGCTCAGAGCTTATCCCTCACGTTGCTTGTGGCACTCAGACCCTTGCACTCAAATACATGCGAGACCATTGATGTACTTAATCTTTTAAAAAGAGTGGCTTCATTGGAAGTGTGGAAAGACGATTGTCCTGCAAGTGTGCCTTGTGGGATGCAGTGTGTCAGCTCCCTTGGGATCCCCATCTGTACAGAGCAATCCATATGGGAAAGGGAAAGAAGGACACACTGTCCCCTGTCATGCCACACATCCCTTCCCTGATTTTGGAGGAGTGTACCAGAGTGTGCATCAGCTCCTGGGCTCAGTTGTATTTCTTTATATATTGGAAATATATCTAGTTATAGCTTATAGTTATAATTAGTTATAGTTATAGTTACAGTTAGTTATAGTTATAGTTGCAGTTAGTTATAGTTATAGTTATACCCAGCAGTGGCCATAACAAATATTACCTGGGTACATGGTAGTGCAAACCTCACCCTAAACAGAGCTAAACTCTCTGATCACCTGTATACCTGTTAATGAGTACTTTGGTTTCAGCTGGGTCATCTCTGATGTGTTTTTCTCCTTTTACCTAGGCATAGGCGCAGTATTTTCCCTCACCCTCCTAAATCTGAACTTGAGAGAATTTAATGGCTCTTTCATCCTTAAACTGAAATAGAATAATACAAGGAAAATAAGTGCTTGTAAAGGGAAGAAAAATACTTCACAGGTCTTAAACCCAAGAAAAACATTGTCTAAAAGAGATGTCAAGGTGAGTTTAAAAGTAGGCAAACCCTCATGGGTAGTGATGGGGGGTTAAACACTGATGGCCAAACTAGAACTGAGATGATGGTGCGTTAACCTCTGCCCAGCCTTGCCTACCTCCTGTAGCTCAGCTGTGCCAGGTCAGGTTGGGGTGAACCCCCCCCAGCCCTCCAGTGGAGCTGCACTGTGCTGGGGTTTGCCCCTGGACCTGGAATAACTGAAGGTCAAGGCTGTGGCTGATGGTGGGTGGGTTACAGCGAGGAAGCTGCACAGTAATACCTATTCTTGCAGTGACTTTCATCTCTTGTGTGATGTGACATGGGCAGTTTAATGGTTTCACATCAGCTGGACCAGGGAGCTCTAAAAGGACCTGGTTCTGTGTGTGACAGCCTGGATACCTGGCTGCCCTGGGAGATGATTAAGGACTTGGCTGCAGACTGCAGGAAGTCCCAGCTTCTGTGTTCTTCCTCCAGCACCTTCACCTCTATCACTGCCCCTTCCCGAGACATACCATCCTGAAGCCCAGGTTAATGATTGTATTTTCTGTCAGGTTCCCATAGGGTTGATTCGATTCTCCTTCCTCCACATTATTCCCTCTCTTTCCTCACTTTCTTCTCTGTTAATTCACCCCACTTCTCTGTATTTCAGTGTTTCTTTCACTCTTCTGTCACCAGCACACACTCTTCCTCAAACACCAGCAATACTCAGTGACAGGGACTCTCTTTCCCTGCTGAGGAATCTAGAAGGAAGCCCTCTACATTTGTGTCACTTAAGTGGTGTTTGTCTGCATGTGGCTACCACTCAGTGCCTGACTTTGGGGTCCAAATCCCTGAATACTTTGTTAAAGGAGCAGTTTGAGAGTGTAATTCTTCTGATCAAAGTGAGAAGGCCTCTTAAATAAAGAGGTGAAACTAGATGGATTAGCCTAGGTTAATAGCCTCAGATGTAAAGTAGGTGGCTAATGCCTCCTACAAGTCCTGTTTGCTGGCTTGGAGCTGAAGGGACCATGCTATCAGGCCTAGCAAAGGTAGCATTGTGAATGGACAAGGAGCAAGAGTTCAAAGCTCTTGAGCTATCAGACTCCAAAATGAAGTGAAAGAACAAATGACACCAGAAATGGCAATGTGCTGCTTTGGGTTTTTTCCCCCACAAAACAGATGGTTATCTCACTTAGTTTTGAACAATTTCTCCTTCATATTTCATTCCCCTCAGTGAATTCCATAGCGGATGTTGTGGTCAAAGTGTGTCAGCAAGGATGGAGTCTTTGAGATGTGGACATCTGGCTGCTTGTAGCTCCACAGCTCATCTCGTGTTGGTCATGGGAGTTTGTCATGTAATGATCACAACCAGACCCTCTGTCTTAGCTTGGATGAGACAGGGATCAAGGGGTGAGCATGCAGATCTAGGGCAGGGATGCTGAGACATCCAGCCGCCTAGGCAGCCTTTCTGATATCAGTTCCTGTGTGGATATGGAATGGATATGGCATGTCAGTGTGCTTACAGGTGTGACTGGGTGTAATGTTATTTGATTAAGCCTTAAATAACAGGTTCTTTTTTAACCCAGTGATGGCAGCAGCCCACACCTTGGCTTCTGCTTCTGGCAGCTCTCAGTTCCCTCTAAGTTTGACAATGCTAAAAGAGATCATTGCAATCCTGTGTCAACCTGGCTTAATACTGAGGAGTCTTGTACTGACCCCAATTAACAGAGGCCCTAAATACTCTCCTCTGTCTAGTTCAAAGACTTAAATTCAATTTCAGATCTTCAAATGATGGAAAATCCACTTCATGTTTTGGTGAGTACAGTTATATTCACTATTAAAAGTTGGTGCTGTATTTTCAGTCTGAGTTTGCTAGTTTCATCTTTCTGCCAATGTCTACTTGGCTGATGAGAATTCAGTACCTTCTTCCAACATGTAAACATGCAAGGGTTCAGTAAATCACTGCTGACTCTTCTCTTCAATAAAACAGGGAAGCCACATTGCCTTTAAGTCTCTATGTAATTGGTTTTCTGGACCTTGAAGCAATTTTATAGTTTTATGATTTTTGTCTCTTTACCTTTCACTTCCCATGGACATTACGTCTGCAAATGCAACTATCCATGGCTCTGCAGTCACGCCATCCACAGTGAACTGTAAGCAGGTAGCACACCACAGCGCAAACCAGCTCTTATTCTGTTAACCTAACACTGTAATATCACTCCTTCCTCAATATGTCCCTTAGGATTCTCGGCCACATAAACAGGTTTCTTAGTTTGACTCCATTTTACAGTCTTTTTAGACTAAATAAACTGGGAAATGGATTGATTTATTTCATGCAGTTTGATGTGCCTGACACTTTTGCTGAAGGCTGTAGCTGGCCAAAGAACACAGGGACTGCTAAGAACGGAAAGAAGGTTCAGGGAGGAAAGATGCTGCTCTTGCTTGAAAATGTGTGGCAGGAATAGCTCTTTGCCTGTAGTGGATTCACCCTGTAACAAGTGAGGTCAGAGTCTGCCTACAGGTCCAGGGGAAAAAAGAGCACCTTGGAATTTCCTGACTCATAAAGGTGAAGGCTGAGTCACGAGTCTGGCTTTTAAACAAACCAAACAAGTAGCTGTGTTAGTTTTCTATCAGAGTGCCCCTTTTCCTGACTCTCCATGCCAGGGTAATGGAGAATACACCCCTTCCATGCAGGGTTTTCCTGATGAACAGCAACGACCCTGCTGGGTCTGCAATAAGCAAGAAGGCTAAGAAGCCTCACCTGCTTTGGGAGGCATATACTGGAATGGGAAGGGAGGTGGTGAGTCTGATCACACCATCTATTATTGTTGTTGTTATTACTACTTAGGTGATGGGAAGGGGGGTTACATCAGCCTGGCCCTTTGAAATATCAACGAAGCTTTAGAAACAAGAGTATGAAAACATCTGGTTTAGCTGCATCTCGATAACATCAAGCATCTGAGCACTCAGCCAGCCCCACTTCAACACAGGTAAATATCTCATTTCCACTGTGTTACTTGTCTTTGCAGCTGAGACTTGACACCACAGAGTGCAAAAAGCTGCAGTACAGAAGAAGGATGAATTCTTTTGCTGTCTAAACAGTCTTTCCAAAGAAGAAGACAGAGGAGAATCACAATATGGTTGGAGAGCTAAAAGCTCCTGTGCTCGTGTTTTGCCTTGTATCCCTGGTACCATGATGCAGAAGGTACCAGCAGAAGCTAACATGGTAAATCCACTACTGGATTCCCTCAGTCCTTTAAAAAAGGCCAGGTGAAGGGAGGTGCCTTGAAGTGTTATTCAATCTGGGTTTCCATTACTGAGCATGCACTCACTTCCTATGTGTCTTGGGCTCCAGATGCTGGCATACTGGAAGGCCAACAGCTGAAAAGAAAACCAGCTAGTTCAAGTAAACCAGGCTGAGTGTGGGCATTTCAGGACTGAGTGATTATTTCTCTAAAGAACTGGTATAAATCAGATCCACTGACACAGGTGAAGCAGCAGCTAAGTCTGAAATATGGAACCTTCAATATTTAATCCATGTATCCAAACCCATTTGTATTCCAAGTGAGAATACTGCATTTGGGGAGACATGACTGTGGTTTCGTCCCCCATAAATAGACTCAGATTTATTAGGACAAGTCTTTAACTGGTGCTAGTCTGTGTGACTGTTGATTTCAGCAGTATTCATCTGGCTGACAGCAGCTGAGCTGTTCCAATGTGAATGAGAACATGAGGGTTTGAATGACAGTAGCAAAAACAAGAGACATTAAATCACTAGTTTCTGCAAGTTCTCATTAAAAAAAACCAACCAGAACTTTAAATCCATTTATAAATATGTGTTATATTAGATTTTCAATTATTGATGCCAGGAACTTCAGACATTGTATTTTCTTCCTCGAAATGGCAATGGCCTGACTATTGTGTTCATCTATTCTTAAATTTTCATAACTTCCTCTTGGCTATTTATGTGGCCATTATGTGGGCAAAAAAGGTCCTCATGGTTTTGAACCAGTACCAGGCATTTGCGACAGCAGCAACAACATTCTGGGGTATCTAATGTTTTGCCTGAACAATTGTCTGTTTCAGTATCTGCTCTCAAAATCCATCAGTTTCTTAATAAAAGCTTTCAAAGAGAACTTAAGGAAAAGAAAACCACAGAACCAAACCAAACAAACCCCAAACTATCATACAAATAAGATGCTAAGCTCTGAGGATAATTAATAATCAAATTGAACAGGCCACAGAGAATGAGGAACCTGCCAGGGATATGAACAAGCTCTGATAAATCCTTGATGTAGAAAAGTAGTTTTCTGGAAATAAAGAGCTACATAATACTTGCTAACCAATAAAAGAACCTGGATTAACAGCCCATATTGAGTCTGAGCCTCAGCTGGTATAAAAATGAAGTCCTCGGAGTTGCATTGATTTGTGGCATTCATGGGTGCAATGCATTATTCATAAATATTAGCTCAACTATTTGAACAAATGAGGGAAGTGCAGGGGAGGAATTAACCTTTGGGTTTGCCTCCTGCAGATGTTTTTTCTTGATGCACAAGAAAAGAGAGGGACATAAATTGGCTAACAAACTATGAAAGGATGAAGAATCCCAACAAAGATTGCACACATTCCTGAAGTAGCACTTCGTAAGTTGTCCTGCTTCATTTCATGGCCTCCTGGGCCAGTAATTTTATGAAATGCTCCAAAAAATGACTTCACCCACTGTGGATAACATGCACACCCCGGTATTTCTATTCTCTAGACCAGTGACCACAGAATTACACAGCTATTCGCTCATCTGGCCCTTCTTTCCTTCTACTTGTGCAGCAATATCCTTCTGTCTCTGGAATGCAGTTGGCCACATGAGGAGGGAAATCTCTGTGCTGCTGGAAATTCACTGTGACCAGTGCCATTGCTCCCAGTTGGGTCTACATTAAGACTAGAATGAGATTTGACCTTTTTAATCACACATTGAGGCTTCCCAGCACTGGGAATATGTCAGTGAATTCTCAAGGTTGGGTTAGATCATGCATATCTTTGGTTGGAAAACTAACAACCAACCCATGAATGAGCTGGTGAAATCTCTTTTAGTGTGAAAGAGTGAGGGCTATAAAACACAACCATCTTCTATCTCAGATGGGCTGGTTTTCTGCTGGTCTCCCCTTCTAGCCCATATGTTGTTTTTAAAAGGTTTTGTTAATAAATGCAGACAAATTGTTTTTTCATATTAAAGAAAATAAGAAAGAAACCTTATGAGAAGTTTAGAAAAGTGATTAATAGATCCCCAAGAAATTAAACCTGTTTGAAATATGAAATATTGGAGGAACAGTTTTCTCTCTATTGCCCGAGTATCCAAATTCTGCATTCTAACTCTGGTAACATGTTGTTCAAAGTTTCCTTTCATATTTGGTTAGTAAATGTTTCTCTTTCAACAGAGCTGCTTTCAGCCTCTTTTTCCTGGGGAAATGGAGCTTATGCAATCATTTTGTACGTGTTCATGTCTGTCTGTCTGTGTCCATCTGCAGTAATGTTTGAGTTTCTTGGCCAAAATGAAGTCAAATTTGACAGGAAGAGAGATAGCCCCCTGACAATCACATTCCTGGGTATTTTGTGAAACAAGACATTGAGCTAGTAGAGAAAGGCCATAGGAGTATCCCACCTTTGGGGAATGTGAATATTCACACACTATTAGACGCCAGAGAAGCCACACAGCTGAGACCTCTCAGACAGCCAACTGTAGGAAAACAACTTCAGTGGAGTTTGCAGTCAGTCACCAGACACAGATCTGTGGGGGAAGTGGCTTTATTGATGTAGTGCTCACAAACGCACTGCTGCTTTAGTCACACATAGTCCACGCGCGCTCAAGTTCTCATCCTTTAATTCTCTTTAAGCTTCCCCACCTTCCAGCCCACGACAATGTTCTCCCTTAGTTTAGTCTCAGTTATAAAAATGAAAAGGGTGAAAACAGAGGTATCTATTTTCACACTAGAACTTAGGAAGTAAAATATTATGTGCGTCACAAGTTCTTCCCAGGACTCTTTCAAAGTGCAAAGATACAGTCATAGAATCACAGACTCATAGAACAGTTAAGATTGGAAAGGACTTTAAGATCATCCAGTTCCAACTCCCCCTGCCATGGGCAAGAACACCACACACTAAACCATGTCACCTTCCAGTGGATCTATTCCCAGTAGTTCCAAGTCAAGGAGGTGAATAAATTGAGGGTTTGATATGGGCTGGTTTAGAGACCTCAGTAGAAGGAGGTCCCAGCTGTGGAAAGCATCCGGGACACACATTTCTTATTACCATAGATAATTGCATCTGAAGCATTTAAAAAATATTATAATGAATATAATACAGTACTTTTGCATTCCCTGGAGGGTGTTCTCCATAATGTCTGCTGGTGTTTGTTATCAGTTTACAAAATCGGGAGCATTATGATTTTATTTCCTGATTTTATTTGGAACGCTGCTATTTGCCAACCCAAAAGGCACAGTCCCAAAACAAAGAAGGGGATATGGGCTCAGAAGGTGATGTATCACACTCAGAGTTCCAAAGCAGGTTACTGCCCCAAGCTTTGCTGTTTGTGATCAGTGTCCACCTTGCTCCATCACCGTCTAGTGTGATCAAACTTTCCCCTCTCTTCTGGTCTGAGGGTACCACATAGAGTACTTGCTGTTTCCTTCTAGCCTTATATTTCCTTCCTCTTCCTCCTGTCAGCCTTTTGGAGCAGATGTCATGATACACACTTGTATTGAACCCGAGTGAATAGAAGAACAGGATGGAACAAGGTCCTGAGCCCACATGCTCAGGCAAAAGGTGGGTGCAGTTGATGCCTACCTTGATCCAGCAAATGCTTTTCTTCTTCGTGAAGTAATAAAATGGCTTCATGGCTTCTGGCAGTACTTTTTTCCCGTTAACATGGCTTGGTTCCATCTCCATTTAGTCATACCTGAAATTGTTGAGTTCCTGAGGAACTGCTGAGCTGCACATGTTCAGCCAGGACAGGCTTCCCAAAGGGAATTTTGACAAGGAGGACATGTTCTGGGACACTCTGTGAGGCAGGCACAGCACAAGAGTGGGGAAGGAAAAGAAGATTCCTGGATGGAATCCACAGCATTGTTCTCCTGAGGCTGCATTAGTTATTCCTGGGTTTCAGCACTGGGGTAATACAGGGAGTATGTCCTGTATACCCCAAAATTAGCAATAATTGTGGCCAGTGTGGTCTTTTTGTTTTGTTTTAAAAGGAAAGCTAAAAATACAACCTCTACATCCATCAGCTTTGAAAAACATTTAGTTTCATTGAGGTGGTTGCACCTAAGCTGAGACTCAATTTGGCATCAGTAGCAGCACTAGATGCCAAAAATGAAGACTCTTCACCACGCTCCACAAAGTTATTTCCTACCCTAATGATGTCATGATGATACCTACTCCTTACTTGACAAGGGAGAAGTTTTTTGACTTAAAGTCCTGAAGGGACCAACTTGACTTTGTCTATCACAGGTTGAAGACTTTGGGGGCTGATGCTAGTGCATCAAAGGTCCTTTCTCACTGTCCCCACTGCAGCAGCTTTTTTGATTAAGCTGTTCCTTTCTACTAGGTTACAACGTGTAGTCTTTATGTTTGCAATGCTCAGGATGTTGTTTGGGGCCTGTATCATAACATGGTTTTAATCAATGCATTCAGGCTGCAACACAGTGGGATCTATTTCAGCTGTAGTGAAGCCTCTCCCCTGATTCCATAGGGTCCTTCAGCTCCATGCAGGCTGGTTTCCATTACTCCCACTCACTTTGACTCCCTGACCTCCATTTGGTCCATCACAACATGACCCGCGCATCTTAGACTGTCCTTTGGGGCATCCCACAGAAACACCTCTCAGAACAAATGCAAGCGCTCAGTTTTAGAGGAAACTGGAACTTCAAGGAAAAGTGGTCACTTTTGACCATTAACTTCTAGATTATTTTGGAAAGCTTTCTCTGCTACCTTTTCCAGTCTTAACCGTTTGCTTTTTCCACGTCGAATGCAATTCTCTGGCATAACATGCTTGGTTCCTAGTGGCAGCCCTTGACGGACTGGCTGGCTGCACTGCCAGCACCTCATGGAGCAGGATTTAGCACGGAGCCAGGAAAATGCACACTTTGCCTCCATGACTGAGACATCACAGTGCCCTCGGGGGTAACAGTTTCCTTATTTTCCATTACTTCAAGTTGTTACTTGAAGGCCAGAGAGGCAATGGGTTCCCTAGGAAAGCCACCCTTCTCTTCACACATTGGGGACTGTTGTCCTCATCTATGTTACCTCCCAGAGGCATTTTAAGAAGAAAAATCTTGGACCTGTTTGAGGCTGCTGAGACTACAAGTAAAGTGATCAGCTTAAGAGAGTTTTCATGTGTTAAACCCCTGTTGGTGTTATTTACTCACCATGTGCTGGATCAGGGTCCTTGAAATGTGCCTGGGAAAGTGTCTGCCCCGGTGATGGAGACGGTTCCCTGAGGGTACCAGTGATGGAGTACAGCTCCTGGCAAGGGACCTCCTTGTGTGGGAGCCATCACAACCTCCCTTCTGCCTTAGGACCCCAGGCTTACTAGGGTTTTGGAGCAGGGAAGGGCCTGGACTGGAGGGCAAGTCCAAGGCACTGAGCCTGTAGTGAGCAGAGTCAGGAACTGATGAAGAAAAATGGAAAGGGGAGAGAGGCAAAGGAATATGTCTGAGGCACGGTCAGAGGGCTGGAAGAGTCTCGGGGTGTCCTGTCATACCTGCCCCAAGGCATAAACTGCACTAACTAAGCTCTTCCTGACAGATGTTTCTTTAACCTTGTCTTCAGGGAGCAAGACTTTCTCTCTAAGCACTCTGCAGTAACCTGTTCCAGGCCTTCACTGACCTCAGAGTTAGAGAGTTAAGCCTAATGTCTACCTTCAGCCTCCCTTGCTGCAGTGTAAGTCCACTGTTTCTTGAGCATACTGGAGGAATTATTTCTTTTCTCTTTATTGCACCATCTGGACAGTTTAAAGACAATAGGCATATCTTCACTGCAGCCTTCTCTCCTTCCCCAGTTCTCCCACTTTTTGCTCACACACTGTGATTTCTTTCTCTTCCTGCTACCTTTAACATGCCCAAAACCATAACTAGCACTAGGACTAGACAGAGACCTTCCTAGAGTTCCTTTGCTTCCCACTTTTTCTAACCTGTAATCCTTATACTACTTCTGCAAGAAGCCACCTATTCCCTATTACTGTTATTGTCAAGCCAGAACAAGCAGTCATCTGGATGGTCATAACCTTGCAACATCAGTTAAGTCCACTGGGGTAAAATGATTGAAAATAGAAGCAAAATCTCAGCAGCAGAAACCACTCTTAAGTATGCTCTGATAGAACCAGTAACCTGCGGGACTTTACTTCTTTCCCTCTCTGTTATTTCCCCTGTATTAATTTCCTTGCAGCAAATGCATGTCAGACTGTTTCCTTCATCCCTGGAGAAGAAAGTCAGTGCTGCTTATACAACTGAAAAGCCTGAGTCAACCCTGTGACTCCTGTTGTTCTGAACGCCTTTATGAGGATCTCTGCAGGATGTTTTCTGTTCAAACCTTGACTCATATCATGATCAGATGTAGCCTCTATGAGATAGAGGCTACATCTCCAAGACATAAAGATCTTCAAAAACCTCAAGCTACATCCCAGAGTCCCACTCCAGATATTCCTCCAGGGCAAGAGAGCAGCACGGAGACTCCCACTAAGGATAACTTCCCGCAGCTAGCCATCCACACTAAAGAATTTAATCTGGGCTAGATTCCCATCTCACTTGAGCAAATTTTATGTGAGATAGTGCCTAAAGTCTAACTGCAGTAAATATGAAATCACACCGCAGCCACTTAATCACCTTCTACGTTATGTACTCTCTCTCCCGTTATCTTCTAGATCTGTCACAGATCTGGTGTTCTTTTAACCGTGGTTTGTTTTTAACCAACATATGCTAGACCATTTCATATCTTCAAAGTGTTCAAAATGGTCTGTTCCACTTGTTGTTTCAACATTTCTCTAGATGTTGAAAGTATGCTGATCAATCAATTGATAATTCCCTAGCTCTTCCTTAGCTTCCACATTAATAGAGGCATTTTCTTTCCCTCTTCTGTCTCACATATACTTCAAGACAGTGTCTAGTTAGTGCTCTGATTTGAACAAAAAATCTGTCTTTTCAAGGAATTCCCTTAGACTGCTTTTTGCTTACTGTAGACTGAATTCCTCATTCCCAGTCATTGGTGATAGTGTGTCTTTGGCTTATAGCATTTTTAATGAAGGCTTATATGTGAAAGGCATTAACGACTTCAGCCCTCTAGGCACTATTATCTTTCCTTTCTCACTAAGTGGAGGTCCAGCTTCTTCCTTCATCTTCCTCTTCCTGATGAAATATTAATAGAAAGCTTTTTGTTCCCTTTCACGTCCCTTTCTTGTTCTATACCATTCTGTGATTTGGCCTTTATGATTTTGTCCCTACATGCTCCAGTGATTCATTTACATGCATCTTTAGTAAATTGACCTAGTTTTCACTTCTTGCATGTCCTCATAGACCATCTGTCTGATGCATGCAATCGCCAGCAGTGCAGACTGCATTTTACTTCCAGTCTGGAGACTGGGAGGAACCAAGATCCTCTAAAAATTCATTTTCAACAAGACGAGGTTACTAAAAAGAATGTAGGATCATTGCTTATGTGAGTGAAGAGAAACCTCAGTGTTGCACTGAGTCAGAAAAGCAGATGCCTAAGAAAGAGTTGTGCCATCAAATGACAAAAGGTATCAGCCCTCTCTATTCAATTATCAATGTCTCTAAATTAGACATCCTCCTTGAAAACTGGGGCATGGGAATTCTGAAGAGGAAGAGGGAATGGTATTAAATACTATAAAAGACCATATTAAATGGTCTCAGACACACACCAGCGTGCATGAAACCTCTCTCAGCTTTTCTTAAAAGTTTTACTTTAGGAAAAGCCCAAATGGCAGGACATCCACACCAACAAGCCCAAAGCCTGCATTTCCTGTATCATCTTGCCTGTAAGCATTCCAGGGAGCTGTAAGTACTTACTGAGGGCTAGCTGTTTCCACTGTACTTTCCTGTGGAGAAGCATGGTAAAGAAAGTGCTGGAGTAAATTATCTGCTGGTTGAGTTATTGTCATGAATGATAAAACAGATGTTTCATATGCATGAACTTTTCATGTTCTTGGGCCCCAGGCTGGGTAGATAATGTGAAATCCGATTACAACACTGAACAAGGAGTTGTAGTGGGCATATAAGCTCCAAATCCGGCTCCTGGTGATACAGTTTTTTCCACAGCTTATCCCTTAAACCACACACGTGCTCATTCCTACACATCCAGCAGCATTTCTGTACCGATTCTTAGCTGGAAGTGAGACTTTTGGCAAATTATTTGGAAAAATCCATAAAATATATATTCTCGTTTCCCCAGCTAATGCTAAGCCCAGTGCCCTTCAATGTGCTTGGGGTCTCTGGAAGGTTTCTGGGCATGATTGTTTCTGTTCCCTTGTCCCAGGTGAGAACATTTATTCTTACACTTACCATTAGCAAGCCCTAGGCTTTGCAAGAGAAAATGCATCAAACCCCTTTGAACTGCCCCAGAGACACACAGCGGCTATAAAGCAAGCTAAAGCAGTTAATTGCTCTGCTTCCCCAAAGCAATATAAAGGAGCTTGAGTATCCTGAAGAATCTGGCATTTACGAAGTAATTTCTGTTGCGTGAAAGGCATAACCCTTAAAATCACAGTCATAATGCCCAAACGGATTTCACATTGCACAGTCCAACTTTTCACACTGAGGTGGGCTTGAGGTTAGCGGTAGGTTACAACTGATGGTGTCTGCTTGTGCCTTTTGTAAAACTGAAGGTGTTTACACAGCATTTCTGGAGACTGATTTGTACCTGCACATGCAGAATGTCTGAGGTCTCGGAAGAGATTTGCACACCTAATCCTTAGTCTATTCTTTGCCATGCAATTTTCATGCCTGCTCTAGAGTAGCTGACAAGAACCAGCATTGGAGATAGTAGCAGAACTCTCTTCCCTGAATAATCCCTGGGACTTGAACCAGTACTCAGACTTTTGGACTTGCCACTGTATGAAAGACTGTACCCTTACACTTGGGAACCAGGCTAAACCTCCCTCCAGAGGCACTGGTAGGAGAGAGCAATGCCCCATTGAAAGCCGCCTCTCCAGGGGGCCTGAGCACTTGTAGTGGAGCTGAACACCCCCAACATGCTGCATGTTTTGATCAAAGATGACTACTAGATTTAACTGCCTTATTTTTAATTTGTAAACAGAATGAAATGTGACAGAGTTTGGTATAAATGACTCTGATCTTTAGGAATTCCTTGCAGCACTCCCTTGCATTCACCCTACCAATCATGTGGTTAGGGGAATACTGCTTGAAAGATGTAGTAATGAGTTGGAGCCCAGCACAAGTAGTAAAATATTGCTCTGTTTTAGGAAATATTGTCATTATCCCATAAATATGGCATATCTGCATAGTATCTGCCTTAGCACTTGGAGAGAAAACTATATTACATCATCACCTTGTCATGTGGAGTTGGCAGGAATTCTGGGAGCTGTTCCTTAAATCCTGTTCAGATAAGAGGAGAAAGGGGAAAGACCCGAGTGACAGGTAGAGTTGCATCAAGGTAGAAGGTTTAATTTTTTAACTAACCTTTCAGCTGAGACAGATGCACAATGGTAAATATAAACCCATCCTCCCCCAACTCGGTCAAAGTTTCTGTGTGTTGGAGTCCTTTGCATGCAGTTTATGCATGTGTTGAAGTAATTTGCTTGGCCGTATTCTAAAAAAGCAGAGACATGTAGTTTCCTTTACCATATAAAATAACTGTAATTGCAAGGCCAAAGCAATATATTCAGTTTGGTCCTATATGCTACTCACATCAAAACCCTCAGCAATAGCACTAAGGGAAGATCTGTAGGATCAAAATGGTGCCATTCATCACATCTTCCATGGTAAGAACTAAACCTGAGCTGGCTGGCTGTGCTGTCATCACAGCTATTGGAGTCAGTGGAGTTCATGGTTCAGTTTATCCACCCACCCTGTGGGTGCACTCTGTGCACTTAAAGAGATGAACCATTATCCCCTCACCTTCATGGTGTGCTACTGGTTAACTCTCCATTGACCATAAAGGGAGCTTGAGTTTGTTTGGTCCTGTATTGACAACTTATGAAGACTATAAGTTGTCAATACAGGATAACTATGCGATGTCTATGGACATCAATGGACATAGACAACTATGTGATGTCAAACCCACTTTATGGGAACCTGCAGAAGTCACCCTTCCAAGGAACTTCATGGGTTTGGGGTTTGGGTTCGTTTATTTTGCAGTTTTTGGTTTTTTGTTGTGTTCACAGAATCATAGAATCAGCCAGGTTGGAAATGACCTTTAAGATCATCCAGTCCAGCCCTTACCCCAGCACTGCCAAGGCCACCACTTACCCATGGCACTGAGGGCCTCGTCTACAAGGTGCGTGAACATTTCCAGGGACAGTGAATCCAGCACTGCCCTGGCAGCCTGTTCCAACGCCGAAGCACCTTTTGGGGGAGGAATCGTTCCTCATCTCCATCTAAACTTCCCCTAGTGCAGCTTGAGGCTGTTTCCTCTTGTCCCATCCCTTGTTCCTTGGGAGCAAAGACCAGACCCCTTCTGGCTCCATCCTCCTGTCAGGCAGTTGTAGGGAGAGATAAGGTCCCCCTTGAGCCTTCTCTTCTCCAGACTAAACCCCTCCAGGGTCCCTCAGCAGTTCCCTATCATGCTGTGCTCCAGGCCCCTCACCTGTTCAGAAGTATACATGGCACCAGCCATATTTGACATGCTGCATTGGTTCCATTAAATGAAGAAGAAGGAGTCAAAAAGAACAATTAAAATGGAGAACTGTTATATATCCTGCTTCATAATCCTTCATTAAAAAATGATGTATGCCTGTACATATTAATGCACAGGGCTCTGAAATCTCTGTACAATGCAGTATGGACATACCTTTTGCATTACCACCATCTCAAAGCAGGGCCATTTTTATAGGATTTAAGACCACCTTCCTTGTTTCCAGTGAATTGCAAATCACTAAATATAGCTCAGTTGTCTGCAATAGGGTCATGCTAAAGGTTTATCTGGAAAAGCAACCAGCCATGGCTGCAAACAGAAGGAGTCTGAGCTGCCACCACTGCTTTTGCTGATTTGTTACAGTGATCTAATCAGTCTCCCTTTGGAGAGACTGGTAAACCTTGTCTCTGCCTTAAGCTTGTCTCATTTTAACTGCTAGACATTGCTTCCTGAGTAACTTCTTTCACTTTGCGTTTTCTCCATGCGTCCAAAGAGTACCTCATTCTTCTTACGTAGCAACTTGCTGAAGACAATTTTTCTAATAACTTTGAAGATAGCTGCCAGTTAAATGGTTCTTTCATCCATCGAAAATAAGCTTCAGAGTTGTACAGGGCATATTTTGTCTTATTTAGGATATTATGTGCTACTAAAAGCATGAAATATCTGGAATACGTTCAAGCTGTGCAATCTCAGTTTACTGCCATATGCAAAGTAGCATTTTTGTTAAATAAGAGCTACTTTCATATTACTATGTCATTAATGGTCATTAATTGTAGTCCTAGCCATTAACCTCTCTGTTATTTATTAAAGTCTTTTTTAATACAAATGGCTGGTTGGCTTTCAGCCTATCTGTCTTTGCACTGTCTTGTTTGTCCTCAGCAAATATTGGCAGGGAATGGACATTTTTCCAGTGGTCTGTAATTTCCCCAGTATTGTCAGATTAAAAAGAAACATCAGGGAACCAGAGGCCACATCAGCTTCACTTCAAGATCCCCAAGTCAAAGTTATCCAGGCGTGCTGATTTCAGAAAGGGTTGTTTCATGTTCTCTGAATCATCAAAGCCTCAGAAAGTTGTTTATCATCCTTATGTGATCATACCGTATCATCCTGCTTGCTCCCAAATACAGACTGGAAGCACATTACCTTTATTGTTACTAACATTTAATTTGTTCCTGATACACTTAAAAAAACCTCTATTTGTTCTTGTCTGGGTTTTCAGCTCTGGCTTGTGACCAGCGCCTTCAGCTTCCCCCATCAACAAAATTAGAGAGAAATAACAAAACACATTTTCAACCCTCTCATTTGTTATATTATCTTATGTTTAAATTGTTTCTACTCATTGCCTTTACTTTTGAATCACTCTTTAGCTAAAACTGGTGTGTTCACTCTTTTTTTTCCTTTTCTGATGATCTGGCAAGTTTTCATAAATAAAGTCAAATTCTTATCCTTGATAACTCTTACTTTTCTTTCATTTAGTGCATTTTAGTACATTTTTGGCTGTAAGCCACAAGCTTATAGATAAACCTCACTGCTTTCATTCCTGTTATGGGCAATGATGAAGAAGTTATAGAGTCTGAAACTTCAGCAGGAGAGTCCCAGCATACAGACACTTTAGCTGTGAGCATCACAGTAATAACAACAACAAGAACAATGATGATGATGATGGTATTAATAATAATATCACTGCCAGCAATCTATTAGGGATTTTGTTAAAGCATCTACTCCAGGGCATGAGAGCAGTACACAGAGCATCAGTTTGATTATCAGGAGAATTAAGTTATAGGGTGCCTCTGTCTGGCTCTGTGACCACTGCCAACTCTATCTTTACTTGTCCTTTGAATATGAACAGATAACAATCAATAAATTGCATAGCAAATATCTATGCCCATGAAGAGTTCAATGTAAGTTGCACATGCAACCACAAATTTGATGTTCTTGACTGTCTGAAGACACTTAACTTGCAATGAAAGAGTTTTCTTCTGCACATTTCCTCTTGCTTGCTTTTCTTAGTATGCTGTTTCCCAAGGATGAGGATGAATGTTTTTTAATGAGAGAAGAAAGTGGCTTTCTTTTCATACTCTGTTATTTGTTTGCTTGCCTTTTTAATATGCTGCTCCCATGGATTTCTCCTTCTTGTGGTAAGCGAAGAATCCCACAAGGTATTGCATCAGTCTCCACGCTATGCACCAGCAACACAGATTAAACCACGTCTGGAGCTCCGCAGCACAGAGCAGAGATAGAGCTAACATTAACCACTCTCAGGAAGCATCTATCAGCCACAGCCAGCCAGGTGCTGAGAAATGCTGCACTGCTGGGCCTGATGTGGTAACACAGGTGAGTTTACAGAGAGATCTTGTCTTTCTCTTTTTGCCTCCTGCTTTTATGTGTCTGGATTACTGTCAGTGTGTTTTATACTGGCTGGGGCCCTGCATGAATATATTTTGCCGCACGTTCATGCTCCAGCATCATAAGAAGCTCACAGAGTTATCTTGAGAATCACCCTTGATTGAAAAATGCTGATTTTTATTACTAAATGCACAAATGCTCAAATGCATACATCTGGAATTCCACACAACAAAAGGAAATGGAAAATCTCTAGACCCTAAACTTTATCGTAGTTTCAAAGGCCAGCAGACATCAAGGTTCTTGCATTTCTCAAAATGATTAGTATAGTTCAGGGAGTCTGATGAATGTCTCTATACGTCTCCCTGTGTTATGCAAGGTCAAGGTAAATATATATATTGCTCAATTCTTACCCTGCATCATCATTATGGCTGTTGCTGAACATGTTGTGACCTACCAATTGTGAAGGCAGTGCAGGGAGCACGGGGATCAGCGAAGGGAAAAATAATTTACCCCCTGGAAGTTACTGAAATCTGTGGAAGATTCATTAACAGATGATGGGATTACTCCTAGAAGGGCGCATTCTTTGTAAAGCAACCACTGGCTGATCTTTTGAGGGCTGAGTGTCACCAGCTGTGCTCTTCTGCTCTGTAGCACCTTCTTGGAAACTATTAGAGAATGTGATTTCTGTAGTCATTCAAATTAATTTCAGATTGAACATTTGTATACGAAACCTAAACTTGTGGCTGTACTTCCAAACTGGCCTCAGCATGTTTTTAAAGGGGTCTTGATCCGAAGATGTTGGAAAACAAGTTTTTATTGGAAATTCTATTAAGAGGTTGCAAAACACATGTCATCAACTAAAAGTCCTGTGCCTGTGTCTGTATTTTTTTGCCAAGTCCACTTATTAATTCCACATTACTTATCTTGTCTTGATGATTTCAGCTGTCATGATGCAAAATATGAACAGCACCAGCAAAAGTCAGCATGACCTATTGATTGACCCTAATCTCAGAGCTACCTACTTGCCAGTTTCCATTCTTCCTTAGTGAATCTTGAGTGATATATTCACACTGTCAGATAACATCACCCCAAATTTACTTTCAAGTCTATTCCCTTGATTATTCCCTTTGACTAAATATTAATTGTAGCTTGTGGTTTCTTTTGGAGTGGACTGTCTCATCATCCAATACAAAACCTGTTACGTGGGATAGTTCAGTTCCAGATAAACATGGTAAGACTGCAGTGTATGTGACTCTAGCTCTCACACTGTATCCTCCAGCACAAACAGTCCTCCAAGATGTCATGTATTTTGATGGTCCATGCCATCAAAACATTCTTGTTTGTGAACAGAGTGATTCACAAACTGGTTTAGACAATAGAAACAAAACCTATGCACATAAATGGATAATTATATCTTAGAAATACAGGGCATCTGATGCCCAGAAAAGACCAGTGGCAAGTGCTGTGTAGTGTGACAGCTAGAAAGTGCCAGCACTGAGTGATGTGGACACAAGCTTCTGAACCACTGAGCTGTGGTACCTTCACTCCCCCAATGGCTATATATAATTTATATTTTTAAATATATATGTTTAACAATATAAATGCAGTCTGAAGTGTCTTTGCTTTGGCTACGCAGTTTATAAAGTCTTCCCACTTGACTCCCCTGTGTCTAATCCTCTAAGGCTTAAGAAAGAGATTTTACCTTTCTGTTCCTCCTAAAATATTAAGAGTAAACATCGTTTTATGTTGAAATACCAAACAATGTGTCTCAGTCCTTGTTTAATGCACATAAATTACCCACTTAATTTTTCGCTAAGCAGCTCACCCCAGTTCTGTAAAATAGGCCAATACTCATAAATGGTGAAAGAGCCCTGGAATCCCCAGAAACCCTCCAAAAATAAAGAAATTACTGCTATTATTACAGTGTGCAATGGGAATGCTATTTGAGATACACCATGCTCTTTACACACTGCAAGAAGCATCCTCTGGTGCTTGAATCCCATCATTTCCCTTGGAAAAAGGTCATGGGATCAAACCCACAAACCTTGTATTTTAATAACATTGCAGGCCTGGCTGCAACCCATGACAGTAATGAAAATACTCAGTTAAGGTTTCCAGTTTACCCCTAATTGACTCCGCATTGCTTAACTATTACAGCATATGTCTCACGTTGTAGTTACCCTGAGACCTCTCAGGAGCTGAAGAGTCCCTCTACACCCAAGCAGTCTGGGTGAACTGGAAAGGATTGTATCTTAGTTCTTGAACTTATTATTTCGGTGGGTTTCTGAGTGATCTTTAATGTTATTTGAGTACTGCAGTCTTGGTAGCAGCATCTGGTTTTTACAATAATTCAAGGGCAGCTTTATGCAATGTTATTGGCAAAACTGTAAAAAACTACTGCTTCACTTTTGTTTCCATCACAGAAGCATTCAAAGATAAAGCACTGAACAAAGGTGTTAGGAGACAGGGCTTTCTCACAAGGTTTCTACATGACTAGATCCAGATTTAGCCCAGCTAGCTTTGATTCTAGGCTTCTTATGTTGTCATAGGATAAGAAAGACAGAGAAATAAAAATAGAGAGAGACCTCACATGGAGTATTGTGTGCAGTTCTGGTGTCCTTAACATAAAAAGGACATGGAACTGTTGGAACAAGTCCAGAGGAGGCCA
>WYDI02039986.1:0-19606 GCA_009867235.2 Psittacus erithacus
AGGTGTCCTGTCTCTGCTTCCTCCCGGCTTCCCCTCTTCCCTGGCAGAGCATGAGGCTCAGAAAGTCCTTGGTCAGAGTAAGCATTACTGAGCAGCAACTGAAACCATCGGTGTTATCAGCGCTGTTCCCAGTCTGCAAGTCAAAAACACAGCATTGCACCAGCTCCTAAGCAGGAGAAAAATAGTTGCTACTGCTGAACCCAGGACAAGGTTTAGAAGAAGTCCAACTTAAAGTAAGAAATCTTTTTTTTAAAAAAATTATTATGAAAGTATAGGCTTAACTGTTCAGGAGGAAAGGTATGTTAACATGTATTTACAGATTGAACTGGAGTTAAGAAACAGGTGATGTTAAACTAGTGGATACTAAATTCAGATCTTAATTGCATAGTAGCAACATCTAAAAGTATGGTATTTATAAGTTCATAAGATCCAAATCAGTTCATTTAAATACATACTTGTAATGAAATATAAGCTTGTATAGACAGAATTCCTTGGGCTTGGGTAAAGGTACTTAAAGCAAGAAATTCCTATATGTGTTTATAGAGCATATTATGTAGTATTGGTGTACAACTCTGTGAAGACCTACTAAAACTTAATAACATTTAAAGGCTGGGATTCAGTTAACATATGGAACGAGTAATGATTCGGCTTTCAAACAGTCAAGACGGTTGACAAAAAAACACCTTTAATGTTGATGAAATATCTAACCCTGATTTAAAGACCAGGAGAACCATGCAAGGATCCTTCACTTCCCTCAGCAGTGATTTATATATTTACTGCCATATCAAGAAAAAATTGCAAAAAAGCCAGACACATTGCCAATTGCTATGGCATTTCACTGGAAATATTATTTCCAACAACAATTCCTCATTAAAAACAATTTTCTGAAATATGTCATTTCTCCATGTTTAAATCAATGTTAACACATGCCTTATTGATGCTATATAACAGTAATTAATCAGAATATTAGACAGTGCATATAAAATCTATTATGGCTATGGCGTTCCTTTTAGCAAGCAAACTTGTATCCTTATCAGAATATGAAAGACTACCTAATGGACATTTTCTTTAGGAAACTTCCACATGGTTGGCGATAACTTATGAACTTAAAACTCATACCAGATATATTATTGTATCTTAGATTTATGTCATTAAGTACTCTACAGTTACATGAATCATTATACTTATCTCATAAATTTTAGCAAAAACTTTCCAGAGTTTTCTGATACACTAAATTTTATTTTGAAAACATACACATTATGAAGCAAGAGATCTCAGACAGATCTTTTAAGACTACTGAGTGCAAAATATCTAGGCCTACTAATCTAAAAAACCATTGATTCTAGAAGCTGTTTTTTAACATCTTCTGAAATTATCAAAGGAGAGAAAAATGCTTCTATTTGTGATACAAGTATTTTAACATTATATCTTTTTTCCTGAACAAACAAAACCACCATTAATATTTTTATTATCTCCATGTAACAGTTGTCACATGGCACTGGATTTTATTTAAAGGCACCTCCTTTTAATTTCCACATCTCCCACAAATTTTTTCCTATAATTTTAGCTTTTCTTCCCAAAATTTATTCTTCAGACAAACTGATTCATATTGATTATTCTTTCCTCCATGTTAACTATATTTTTTCCAATTTTTTGGGGTCTTTAGTTACATGTGGGGAAATTGCCCGCTCTTTCACTGTGAACTTTGAAGGTTTTGTATTCAATTTAATAAAAATTTCCTACTTCTTACTTTTGGTTTTCTGGTATTATTATTATTATTTTTTTTTTAAATAAATGACCCCCAGTCAACTTCATTTATAATTTCCCTCAGCTTTGAAATTATCCTTCTTAAACTATCTGGACAGCCACAACACAATTGACAAAGAGTTAAAATTGCCTAACTGACGTGTTTGTGTGAGCCTGACTTTTAATGTTCTAGTCTGCAGTTCAAATTTGTAGCCTCACTCAGTGCATTACTTTTGCTACAATACTACAGTTTTGACAAAACACCTCAGGTTACTAGAACGCCAGCGTAATTTCCAGTGGTGTTTTTCAATGGAATTAGGTGGCTCTGCATATCATCTTTAACACAATGAAATCTTGAAAGGAATTAAAAGCACTGGGCTAATATGTGGTGGTAAGCAAACTGATCACTTTATATCTGCAAAAGAGAAAGAGCTTCCAGGAGGAGACTTCAGTGTCACTTTTATGTCTAATAAGATGTTATTAGAATTCTTATAATGAAAACCTGGTTCTTTGATTCCCAACTCACTGTCCTTCTGTCCCTAGTTATAAACAAATGTGATTTTGAGACAAACGTCGATAAGTTTGTGATAGAAGACGGCACTTTGCAACTCGCATTCAGCTGCTCAATCAGTAACACAGGCTTCATAAAAGACATCACCAACTCCTGCTAGAAATATATACATTTCTCTCTTATTGGAGAAGATAAGAAACCTCTCTTATCAGGTACCAGATGACTGCATGTAACTGTTCTCTCTGAGCAAGAATCAAACGCAACTTTAATGGCACACTCAGAGGCTGTTTTGTTTTCAAGTGAAACCCGTGCTTTTGCGAAGACCAGACCATTCCTAGGGATTTCATTCTCCTGGCAACTGGTAGGACACATTGGCAGCCATGCTGCCATCACTCACCATTTAGTCGTATAAAAAAGAAGGAAAAGTAATTCACCTTGCTAAGACTATGCTTGCAGTGATAACCTTGTGCCAGAGGTGCATTTTTCAGCAGCTTTATAGCTCATTTGAGGACGTTACAATGATTAGGTAAGCTCAGTGTGAAATTTCCACTGATGTCCAAGACTCCAGTTATCCACGTTACTTTTGGGGACCAGCTGCACTTGGGCTTGACTCAAATCAACTGTCACCCTTCACAAGAAAATTTAAGTCCTCATAGAGAAGACCGATATGACTATCTTTTAGTGCAGCCTAAGCCTTTATGTGGAACAGATCCAGACTAGCTTTCAGGATCCCCATGCTATGACTCACATTCTGACTCTTCTTATTCACAAATTAAACTGAAGGGAAAAATTAAAATCCTGGGCAACACCTATAAGCTGGCTGAGGAAAAGAGAAATTATCTGATAGATTGGTTGAGCTAAACAAACTACCAAAAAAATCAGGCATTTTAGTTTAAAGGGGAGTTCATGGATTTCAATAATGATCTGATTCTGTACAAGGATGTACGAAGATGGCACAGTCTTGAAAGGGTGTAAAAGGACGTAATTAAGAAAGTTGACCAGAAGACAGATCATTTTATATCTAATAAGTCAGCACAAATATCATTTTAGGCATGAGATAGATACAGAAAATTTAAAACCTCGTTTAGATAGAATTCTTGTGTGCTTAAGAAACATGCGAAGCATGTTGCTTCAATTTAGTAAACTGATTCCTCTGCACCTTTTATAAAGTAAGCCGTATATTCAGGAAAGTAAGACAGGTTCTTAATATCAGTGAAGCAAATCTACCTGAAAAATGTGCATTCCAGCTCAGAGACAGTTTGCAAATTAAAATAAAACAGAGAAATTAAGTAAAGGATGATGCATAACCTAACAGTGCCTGAAGGGAGCCTTAGCTTTAATGCCAACAAATCATGCAGGTTTTACACATTCACTCCGGTATTCAATAAAAAATGAGGTTACTATAACAATACCAAACATATTCTTAAAGAATAACACTCTGCAATAAGTCATATGAACTTTATGCTGCAGTGAAGAGAATAAATGTATTATGCATTTAAAGAATGCATGTTTTCTCAGGGTTTGAAACTTAAACATGACTTCTGATGTAATTGTGGAAAGATGTAGTCAATGAACTGAATAAGGAGTTACTGCATGATAGGACAGTTATGACACAATCAATGAAATATATATGATTGTATTATCTTAAATAGTTTGGAATGAAAAAGATAATTCTCCCCTGAAATAATCCTTTTTCTTTTCTTAGTAAACAAATGTTTGTGATTTTTCTGTCTTACTTTCACCTTTATTTAAGGGGAAAATAGAATAAAGATTGCACAGTGAAGAAAGAAACGAAGAAAGGGAAAAGAAAGATAAATGAGTGGGGGAAAATGAAAGATAAAAATATCATTAATGCATAATTTTTAGTTCTGTTTCCCATACAAAAAGCACCCCCAAACAAAGATTTTTTCTAGAATTTCATAATTAAATATTTTCTAAAAAGCAGTATTTTGGGATGGATTTAAGAAAAATCCGGTCACTTCAAAAAGCATTTGACACAGGAAAAAAATGTTGATTGCTGTTATTAATGTTGGGTTTGTTGTTACGTTTATTATTCTAAGTAATGTATAATTTAATATTAATGAAACCATTAATTTCTAGCAAAAGTTTAAGCAAAATCAGACCTTTAAATTTTTAATCATGTAATCACTTTCATTGCTTTTTTTAAAACTTGTGTATATTCAGTTGCTTTAGGAAGTGGAAGAGAAACCACAAAATGGAAAATACTGTGCTATCCTTCTCATCTAAATTGTTTGAATTTAAATATTAAATTGAATTCATAACGCTGAATAATTGAAGATTACAATCTGTGCAATTATTCACACAAATGGCTGGTTTTATTTCAATATTTCAGCACTGCTTCATTTCTTGTGGCAGAAGAAAGGAGGATTTTAGATGGTAACATGGGAGAAAGGTCAGGGAAGATGCAATTTCTTGGTATTATTTTCACCTTTATGTAAAAAGCTGCCAAGTGATGCCCTGCTGGGTGGTTAGGACCAGAAATAACTCAATGCTGTATTGCCCCTATTATTGGAATTGTGCTCAGTTTGGTTTTTTTTATATTAGGCTTTCTGGAATTGGTACAACTGCAAACCCTTCCCTTGGAAGACTTCTATGACATCTGGAAACACCCAATTTTTGTAGGAGGGCCCTTTTCAGAAGACAGAAATGTTTCAGGTAACATTAGAAAGGGAATGGGTGAGACTTTCATTTAGACAGCGTACATATAACCAGACTGCCTAAACAAAAAGTACAGGAAGATCTTAAAAGAGAGAGACTGTAGGAATGGTAAATAGCATAAGGCCTGACGTATGTGATTGTAATGCAATCACTGTATCTGATTTTATGTGAAAGGCAATGAAAGCATGAGAAGGGAATGAGGAGCCAAACCTCCACAGCTTTGAAGAAGTTTGATGCTCAGGGCAGGAGTGTGGGCTCCTCTCTGCTCTTAGTCAGAGTCTGTAGTATGCGCTGGAATAAAAGGAAGCCTAATGTCTTTCTGTTTTTCTACTAAGGGTTAGTCTTCATGTGGCCAAGCAGTGGAGCAGATTGAATCCAAAGTTCTTTCTAGTCACTGGGAATACAGAGCAATTGTAGTAGCAGCTTGAGACTTTTGAAACATCTCACCTGTTTCGACATCATGTGGCTTTTGGAAGGTTCTAGGATGAATCCTACCTCTAATAGACAGAACCATAGAATTATAGAATGATTAGGGCTGGAAGGGACCTTAAGGTCACCCAGTTCCAGCCCCACTGCCATCAGCAGGAATGCCTCACGCTAGATCATGTCACTCAAGGCTCTGTCCAACCTGGCCTTGAACACAACCAGGGATGGAGCATTTACCGCTTCTTTAGGCAATCTGTTCCAGTGCCTCACCACCCTTACAGTAAAGAATTTCTTCCTTATATCCAGCCTGAACTTCCCCTCTTTAAGTTTAAACCCATTAGGTAAACACTTCAGATACTGGAAGGCTGCTATGTCTCCACGCAGCCTTCTCTTCTTCAGGCTCAACAGCCCCAACTTCCTCAGCCTATCTTCATATGGGAGGTGCTCCAGTCCCCTGATCATCCTCGTGGCCTCCTCTGGACTTGTTCCAACAGTTCCATGTCCTTTTTATGTTGAAGACACCAGAACTGCACACAATACTCCACGTGAGGTCTCATGAGAGCAGAGTAGAGGGGCAGGATCACATCCTTCGACCTGCTGGTCACGCTCCTCTTGGTGCAGCCCAGGACACAGTTGGCTTTCTGGGTTGCAAGCGCACACTGAAGCCGGGTCATGTTCATTTTCTCATTGACCAACACCCCCAAGTCCTTCTCCACAGGGCTGCTCTGCTGTGATGCCCATTCTGTGGTGAGCATACAAGAGCAGGTAGGACATGGGACAAACAGACTGCCTGACCCATTGCATCAGAGCCTGGACACATTCAAGTCATCTCTCAAGAGTATCTTGCCTCCTCATAGGCTCAAGGATAACCTAAGTCTTGTGGACATAAGGCATTTTCAGGTTTGAACGTCCACTTGAAACATGATATAGACGTTGTAGTTGAAAGTGTGTAGAGAAATTGGAATGTCAATATACAAGCCAAGACAGAAAAGTAAATCTGCTGTGGTGCTGCTGCTGAGAAATAACAGTGTCTTTTCTTTAGTGGGATTCGTGTCATAATGTTCATGGGGTTCTGTGACCAGTATGGGGAAAATTGCAGTTGGCGGTGCGGGTATTTAATAATTGTTCCTGTGTTGCTTGTGTGTTTTATCTGTTTGAAAACAAAAAAAAAAGAATCACCTAGGGTCAAGACCAGGTCAAGGCATAAGCATTAAAAGATGTAGGCACACAATATATACCTGAGGGGAATGTAATTCCTGTCTCTGGTTAACTTTGTGTAATCGCAGCTGTCTGGATTTAGAGCTGGAGTTCAGCTTTACACTCTGTCTGTTGAAAGAGGTTCTGTTGCTCAGGAAAGAAACATAAGTTTCCTGAATCTGGAAACAGAACAGAAATTGGCCCATATCCAGATCCTGGGCGCTGATATCTAGTCCCATGGCAGCTTTATACATTTTACGTAATGATTCTTCTAGTATGAAATACAAAAACCAGAATAAATGTGAAGTGGCCGAGCCACATGTTATAGAAAACATGAAATATACCACAGCATGAAAATTTCCCCAACCACAAGTTACAGACTTCTGCTCATTTTGCCCAAATGAAGTTCAAATTCTTTTTTGCATCAAGACTTTCCTTCAAAATGAACGTGAATCTTTCCATCAGTCAGCACTAGGCTTTCTTGTAAGAATGCACAGGTGGCTGAACCACACAGAGCTAAAGTGGGTTTTGGGTAGGTCTATGATTCCCTTCACAAACAATCCAATTATTAGTCTATTATGTAAAAACCAGCCACCTAAGATTGTTTAAGGAGTCCTTGATTCCTTCAGTATGTATTAGACACACTGAGAGGTCATTTATCAGATAAAAATCCTTAGGCGACTTCAGCAAAAACTAATTTTGCAGGATTAATCTAATCCATTTTATATATCTACAAGGCAGACAGCCATTTGGGCACATCTAGGATGTGATTCATGGAATGGTTTGTTTTGGAAGGAACCTTAAAGATCATCTGCTTTAAGCACCTCTAGGATTAGGTAACAGCAGAGTCAGATCACCATTTGGGCCCCGGGAAAAACTGAAGTTTCTGCTTTCAGAATGCAAGCCTTTATTAGGCATACTTTTTGATTCACATTTTCATTTAGATTTTTTTTTTTCTTGTTTGTTTGGAATCTGTTTCTAAACTTTTGCACTAAAATTTCTGCTTATGCAAATTTGTCAACATTTGGTTAATTTATTTGCAACTGTCAGCTTTCTTGCCTCTGCATGCATTTCTTTTACTAGCAGGCCACAATATGCCACCTTTTTTAAGGAAGAGACCTAGAAAGAATGTTAACCAAAATGATCATTTGAGATTTACAATGGCAAGCAACTGCTTGTACTTCCATATGCCTTCCATAGCAGTCAGAATCAGCTAGTACTAAGTTGTCATTTGTAGCTCATATACAGAACTTGCTAGAGGTCAAATTATGATTAATTTCGAAATGACATCCACACCGTCTGTTATTTTCATATCTGGAAAACTAGATATGAGAAAATGAAGACAGAAATAGATGTAACTTCAACTGATATTTGAGTCTAAAGAAGCTCATGGCAATTTTGCATTTATATGCAGATATCGCATATAACGCAGAATTGTTCATACTCCAATATCCTGTGTATAATTGACTGTGCCTTTGTATCTTGTTTCTTGCTAGTATTCATTGTCTTGTATTTCAGACTAATCTGAATGCATCTTGTGTGACTTCAATAGATGAGACTGAACTGTGCCCCCACACACTGACATTCTTCCTTATCATTAGCCACAAGGACGTTTTAGCTACTAGTCCTAATATTAGCCACTAGTCCTAGAAAGAAACTAGACTATTACTCTTCTTTCGTGTAGCTTTAATAATAATTCTGTTCTTAAAGCTACACGAAAGGTTACCTAGTTTCTCACTGAGTCTGTAGCACCATGAATTCCACCTACCAGAAATCCTACTCATATTCAAGATCTGTGTTTTATGACAGCTTTTTAGATAGGATGATTGAAATCAGTGTTAAGCATCTTCCACGACTGAGCCCCGGATCTTCCCATAAGCTACTGCTGTCAAGACTGCTGTCTTCTCCTTTTTTTAAAAGACACTGGTTTGCGTTGGTCAGATGTTGAAATGATTACTTCACAAATTATTTGATCAGCACCCTGTCTTCATGTTTACAATTGCGCTTCTGGCATGTGTGTTTGAGTAGAGGACCTTTTCTTCCTTCCAAGTTAACCTTTTTGCCATCAGGAACCACTTTATTTTAAACAGGGGAGAATTAAAACTGTGATTCACTCTGAACTAGCATTGCCAAATGACACTTGAAATAGTGGAGTCCATGAACTGAACTCTGTTTTGTTTGTTAAACACCCGGTGTTTTAGATGGACTTAAAGAGTAAAATTAAGTATTTTCTACAGCTTATTTTCTATAATTAGATATTCTAGTTACTATTAACATAAGTAAAGGCCAACTCCATGTGTTGGTGACCTTGGAAGTGGCATTTTATCAGTAGAAAGCGAAAGACATTACTGAAAACTGTGAGGCTTCTGAAGGAGCCACCTTAATAGCATTGTCCTCAGCCTCATCAGTTACAAGTGATCATGAATTAATGGCTAGGTATACCACACCACTTTGTTATTCTTTTATCAATGTTATAGTCAGATTCAGAAAGTGTTGCAGAAAGATGATGTAAAGCAGTAGAATTCAACTGGTGATGACATCAAGCAGATCCATACAGGCAGAGGACTGGCTTCCATGCCTGAGTGTAGGTTGACCAATGTCTCAATTACATTATGCTACTTATTGAAAAAGTTGGAGTGTTGTTGTCTTTCTGGATTAAAGGATGTGAAAACAGGTTGGGTTTTCGTGTTCTGCATTATTTTCAAGATCCAATGCAAAATTTCTAAGAAACCATGTTTCAGAAACTATTTCATCTTGATTCTGGTGTCTCCATTTATAACTATGATAATGTGTTTTCCTCCACTTGTTAAAACAACTAAATACAACTAAAAGCAAGTGTCTTAAAGACTGATAAGAAATGTCAGACACACAGAGACGAGCTACTAACAAACACTATGTAATGGCCTGGCTTTAATCACTGTGGTGTCTGTTTTATTTCAGGGCCCTGTACTTTTGCCTGCAGTGTCCCAGCCTAACAATTGGTTTGAGGTCATTTCCTGGGTCTCATTGCTTGATTTTCATCCAAATCTTACTCTGCTTTAAGAAAAATTTGTCACCAAAACCAACAGAAACCTCTGTTACTTTTAACTTGGTTAATATTTGCTGAAGATTATAATTTTATCTGAAGAACTTGAGCCAGCTCTACTGATATCTGATAGGTTTTAGATCCAGGCTGCTTGGGAGACTGGGTATCTGCATCAGAAGATCTGTCTGTTCTGGGCATCCCTGGAGATATATGCAGGTCCCCTCCACTACAGCTAAGTAGAATCTGTCTGCTCAAAGGCTCAACACTCCTGAGGGAAAATACAGAGAAAATGCAGGACAATTCTGCTGATGAGGTGCATTTCAACTAAGAACCACACTAATCTGTACTCCCAATGACTTGCTCCAGATCTAAATTATATTAGTACACAGCAATGTAATCAAGGAACATAAGTGAATATTTAACAATTACAATTTTTAAAGGTGATGGTGATAAAAATAATCTATCTGTATTATTGACATAAGGAATAATGGAACAGCTGGTAATTATGACACATAAAGCATTTGCTGTGAGTTAAATTGGTATTATGTGACTCAGTTGTACTAAGTATTCTCTTTCATCACTGTTGAGCTAGTTGAAAACTGTGGATGCATTTTATGTCAAACATAGTAGCAAAAAGATCACTGAAAGTAGTGGAAGAAAAAAGAGGGTTAATACACAGGATTTCTTTTCATTTGGGGTTTGCTTTATTTGCTTTTTAATTCATATATAGATGTTTATTATCGGTTGAGATTTCATAATATTTTTATCTATTGCAGTAAAGCTACTTGCCTTGATAATTATACGTATTTGGAAAATTACTAATATTGAAAACAAAATCATTCTATATTCCTGCTGTGTTTCTCAGATTTTTTTTCCTCAGAATCATTGCATATTCTTTGCAACTTCTCCTGCCTCTCACTTACAAGAAACTGTGCATTTCTATAACCCTATGCTTCATCAACAAATTAGTGCCTCAGTGCAAGGCACAAAGAGAAATGGTTCATGCAGTGTATGTGCATCTCTGACTGTGTTATTAATTGATCTTTAATTCTTCTTTACTAATGAGCTCTTCAACCAAACATCTTTCTATCCCAAAGGAAAAGAAAAAATCACTAAAAAAAAAAAAAAGACAAAAAAAGAGAGAAACAAACTAGTTTCCTTTCGCCAAAATAGGAGTGGATACTTACTGTAGTTTCACAGTTAAGAGTGCGCTAATAAAGTGAGTTTCACACTAATAAACTCTGGGTTCAGTTCTTCTTTAAAGTAGAAATATTTTGATTGTTTCAAATACGAGTATACATTGTGCAGGTACTATAGATGCTGAGGAAGAGTGTTCTTTTGTATAAAAGAAACCATTTTTAAACACTTTTCTTAAGTTTGCTAAAAATAACGTAAAATGCTTCTCCACTGCCGCCAGAATTAATCTATCACATGAAGAGCAACATTGTCCCCTAGTGGTAGAAGAAATATTTTTATCCCAGGCAAACGAAGGTGGATTCCTGCTTTGAGATGCTCAGCGCTGCGGATTTCCAGAGAACAAAAAACTCCCCAGAAAATATGGGTAGTGCTAAATCTCCTAGGATTCAAGGATGCTGATTTTCCCAAGAAAGGGAATTTATTTTTCGCAGCAAGGCACAGTATACTATAGAATATTCAAATGGCACAGAAAATTAATTTAATCTAGTCTGACCTCCAAGTAGAAAAGCTATTTGTATGATGATCAAGCTGTAACATATACCTACATGCACACACACACATGCACACATATGTGTATATATGATGCAGTGGATTTGCAGGCAAAATGCAATTTGTAAAACGATGAACAGAGAAGGAAGGGAAACCATACAGTTTACTCAATCTGATATGGGATAATACATGACAAATTTATTGTTTCATTTGGAGTAGGACCTGAAATTAAACATGCATAAGTGTTCAACTGATGTAGTGTCATGGCATGTAAATTTGAGTAGTACACTTGGGAGGAGTCCCCAGAAACTGTCATAGCAGGAGAGGGCCTTGGTGTCTTTTATCTTTACACACCAATGTTCATAACTGGGCAAAGCTTAATAGTCTTTCAAGTCTTCCCACTATCTTTCAGTGATATGAAACAGTAAAGCTGAGAACCAAATAACTCTACTGAGAAATTTCAAGTACTGTTGATTAACCCGGATGTCCCAACAGAAAAACTGACCCAACAAAGTGGCTGCTCAAAGACAGGACCAGCTGCTACTCCTTGCTCTGAAGTCAAATATCCTCAGGTTGACAAAAGCCCTACTAGAAGATTGTTCAAATTAGGGTCCATTGAACTCAGCTAAAAGAAAAACATGCATAGAAAAAAATTCCTTGTTCAAGAAACTGACATTTCCTGATTAAATTGGTTTCTGCTTGAAAATTCGCTGCCAGCCCTAGTGATGAAGTTGTCAGTGCCTGACAGCCTTTCATAGATTTTACTGGGACATGTTCTCTCCTTCTGCCATCATTAAACTTGTTCCTTTTCTTCCCCTCCCTCTGCACTCTGTCATTCCAAGCAGCAGTTTCTCAAAATAAGTTCTATTGAAAGAGAATAAAGGAGTGAGGAGCTCGAAGAAGTCGTGAGGCTGGCAATATTTCCAGTCTTCACAGTGCACACCGCACCACTTCTTTCTGAACCACTTTCACTGCACCACCCCCTTTCCTGCAAGCTCTCAGCTTCTAGCTAGCTTACTTTTATTGCAATCTGCTTGAATCTTATTTTGTGTTGAACACAGGAGAGCTAAAAGGTGGAGACAGAAATCCTCTTTAGGTTTTCCAAGCATTATTATCGAATGGGACAAGATCAGAGGATAACAAGATGGGAACATGTCTAAAAATTAACAAAAGCAGAGCAAATAACTCTCTCTACAGCAGGTCTACAGGTCTTCAACCACACAGAGTGGTCTCCCTTCTTCTGCCATCAACCAAGAAGGTAATGATTAAGGCCTTTTTCCAGAAGGTAATAAACGTCATGTTGAACACTTCCATGAGGAAATTTTCATTCAGCTCTCCTACATGTTGAGTAAGTACACAAAATAAAAAGCTAAGATTTAAAACTGGCACTGCCAGCAGCATCCAGTCTGGGAGGTGTGGCCTCATCAGGAGAGTTAAGTAGGCAAATCCCTTTTCTTGAGTCCCACCAGACTTCAGTAGTACATGGGTGCCTTGAAGGGCTCAGTTATTGCAGTAAACCCAGGCACAGACCTCCAAGTCCGTGCTGTACATCAGCTGTCTGAGGCTGGGAATTGTTCTGACTTCTCAGACCTAGGGTTTTTTCACCTTATCCTAGAAAAATCAGGGCCCCTGTAGGAAGAAATCTGGTTATCATGTTTGCTTAACACTGTTTATGTAATTTTGTCAAAGGTAGATGGGGTAGATTGGGTTGGCCAGAGTGGAATCACTTTGCATATAGTCATGTGCTTTTGTGCACCCTAGCGTGTATTTAGGTTTTTCCTCAAGTAAGCTATCCATATGTCGTGGTTAGAAACACAGCACTGCACCAGCTACTAGGAAGGAGAAAAAATGACTGCTACTGCTGAACCCAGGACACCATATCAAAATAAGTCTCATTATGTGGGCATTTCTGAGGGTAAATAATATGGGGAGCAGATGAGAACCTCAAGTCAAGGCTTTAAAGCCCTCATGGAGGTCTGTGGAATATCAAATTTGAGTGGGAAGAAGCTCCAGGAGATTGTAGCAGCTCAGTGAAGGCTATGGACTTAAAATTTCATTCATATGGGACACAGTTCTGCCCCCTTCCTACTCCTTGATTTCAATTCTGTTTGCTTCAAGTCACCTGAGAGGAATGTGGGGGCTCCTGAGAGGCCCCTGAGATTTACCAGACAGAGCGTGTGAGCAACATGGCTTTTGCTGAAATTTCTACTGATGTACTTGAATTGAAGAATTTGTATAAGGAACCATGTGTAGCTCACTGTTATGCTACAAAATAGGTGCATTGTGAGTTTAAGCCCTAGTACTCCTTCGCTACATCATCTACTGTCTCAGGCAAAGAATTTTCAGCAAAGGTAGTTTCCGTTAACTAATGTGGATTCCATCTGCTGATTTACTAGTGTTAACTTTTTACAGTGAAATTTATGTTTTGCTTTTCTTTTTCCAATTTCATCCCTTCTCTAATTAGAATTAGAGTTTAACAATTTCTTTTTATTTTTTTTGCTCTGGAAACAAGATGTTTCATTTCATATGATTAATAAAAGTATCAGAACAGTTTTTGATGTGTTGCTGTGTATATTGTACTGATACTTAGAAGTTACTCATGAGTCATTTCCAAAGAGTTAGCAAATCTTTCTTAATAAGTGTAACTGAATGAGAGTTTATTTCTGCATTAGGTAAGGCAAATAATTAAATTTATCTATTCCAGAAGTGGTATGTATATGGTGAGCAGATGGTAAATTGCAATTTACAGCTAACTTCCTAATGCTAAATTAGAATTTTTAAGGAGAGCCACCAGTTGCATAATTCATATTTATGCCGCATCATAAAATGAAACTCAGTTTGCATAGTTTTAAATACATCCCATAAACAGTATTACATAGCCAAATTTTCTAAACAGAATAAAAGAGCAAATGTCTTACAGAACACTAAAGCAAACTATACTGGAAAAAAATACATAAATTAAATCCTTTTCTTAGTTTCCATTAAAAAGCATAGATTGTAAACATATTGAAGCCTATTCACTTGCCAAACAGCCAGTGGTATCACAGGAATGAAAATGTACTTGTAACTACAGATTAATTTTTGGTATAAACTAACAGGCCAAATGCTATCATTGAGCCATGGTTGTGAATGATATTCCTATTTCAGTGAAAGGGTCACACCAACAGACCCTATGGAGAGGAGCTGTCACTCTTGTTACTTCTTCAGTCTTGACCAGAATCCATCACAAACCTTAGGAAGCTTTCTTCACTGCAAGGAAAGTATGGTCCAAACCTCTGCTCAGCACAGGGCAGTTACAAAATTAGGTGCAACTTCATAGTCAGAGCGGTTGCTCAGGGCCATATCTGGGCCATATCAAATAACTTTGAAGACAGAATTACACAACTTTTCTGGGCAACCAGTTTCCAACTTGAAATACTCCTATAGCTACCATCTAAGAAGTGCCATTTAGAGGAGGAAAAAACACAATAGAGTAAGGCCATATCAAAGTGAAAGCAAAATGGAAAAGACTTAACGGATAATGGAAGGGTAGTGAAATGGTACAGCTGATGGCAGAAAGAAGTAAACAATGTATTGCATAAAATAAAAAGGTAGTCAAAAAACTAAAATAATGTAAAGGGGGGGCAGGAAAGCAAACTAGAAACAGTGATATTTCGAATAGAACAAAACGAGTCTTGATGTCACTTGCTTCTGGAAGCAGGAATCTACAACCAGAAACATCATATCTAGGTACTCTAAATGTCATGTCTACCGTCATCTAAGAAATATCAGTACATGTAACTGGGGAAAACATGACTGTTTCATCAGATTCCATTATTTTCTTAAAACCCGAATATTTTAAAGGAGTATGACCTATTTTTTTCACTACCTTTTCAAACTTTACCATCTTTTTCACTGAAGTAATACACTAATCTTCCACAAAGAGAATCTTCACACTCATATACTTACATTCTTCTGCCAGCTTGCGTGTAGCCTGTGTGAGTCTTTTTAGTCTGATTACTTGCTATTAGATGACTGCTGTATGAGTTTTCCCAGGTTGATGCCAGACTAATGTTTGAATTCTGCGTGGCTATATTGTAGATAGAACTCTCTACTCATTACAAAACACTCTGAAAATTTTTTTGGCATGCTTCCGAAATTAAGTAACCACTGTAATAGTTTTACAAGAGTTTCTACCAGCTTAATTGACAGAAATTAAGAAAAAGAATTCTTAAGCTGCCAGGAAGCCATTGAAATGCGTTTTTCTCTTGCTAGTTAGCAGCAGTGTTACAGTTAATGATTCTTGAATGGGACTGGAAATTCCTAACTGTTCCATTTACTCCCTAAGCATAGTAAGGAATCTTACGTTTACACTAAAATATTATATGTTAGAAAGTTCTGACTGCAGTTAAAAGGCTCTTAGCATTTTCATTATGAAACCGATTAAAACATCTTAGTCTTCATCGGTTTAAATAATATTAAGGATATTACTTAAACATAGTTTTTTATTCATCATGGAGCTCATTTGAAATCTAACCAGCAATTGCATTTGTTCTTTCCCTCTAAACATTTTCTCAACTTTCTTAATTATGCATATCCACTTATTTTGCACTCTGGAGAATGTCTATAGCTTGGACTCTAGTAATTGTTTATAGACTGCTACGTGCTTCGGGGCTTATTTTTTTACTGTCTTGCAGGGAAGGGAATAGTACTTGAAAAACCATCCTACAGAACAGCACTTCAGCCCACAATCTTAAATTCAATCCTGTCTTCCTTGACAAGAGTTTTGGCTTTCCAGGAAACAGTTAGGGTAACTGTCAATAAAGCCTGTTTAAATAATTTTCTAAGAGTGATGACAAATGAGTTCAAGCGGCACTACTTGAAGGCATTTTAGAAATTATTCCTTAGAGTACCATTGTCTCTCAGCCACAGCACTGCAGGAGGAATTTAGCATGTGCTCCAGCCTCAGCCTTTTTGATACAAGCTCTGGCTTTATCAAAAACATGTCTTCATTCCAATTTAAACATCACTGAATCCCTCCAATAAGCTCTTTGTGTAATCTCAAAACCTCAGGCTGCAGAAAAGCCAGAAAGCTAAATTAAGCTAGGTTAGGTTAAATTAGGCTGGGCAGAGTTGGTTTGGGTTTAAGGAGCTGATATTCAATGGCAGAAAGCTCAAAACCCCTTTCAAGGCTAAACTGATTGCCTTTACATGGAACAAGATTTTAGGCATCATGTGATACCTAACTGGCACTTTTCAGGCACATTTGAATGCATTTTAGGCACCTTTGAAAATGTGCCATTCTGCAAGACTAAGTCAGCTGTATAGGCATTAGGTGGCTTTGGGCTTATGTTGCATTCTCAAAAGGTTATTTACTTCTCATTAAAGTCCTTATAAATAATTTCCGCCCCTTATCAATAAATTAAAATTGTGGTTAGTAAAAACTTGACTCAAATAAGTCAGTTTTTAAAAACCATTACAGGGAAAACTGTGGTCAGAAAATTTCCCTATTTATCTACCTTTCCTGAAGAGACCTTCCATATATAAACATCAGAGAGTATTTAATCTTAACTACTGTTTGACAAGGTAACTTGCATCTTAGAGCATTAACTGTAGTTGAAAAAGTAGTTTTCATGTTGAATTGTCCCCAGGAAGAAGGCTTGGGGGCAAAAAAACCCAAAGAGAATAATAGAAAGGAAATATTTGATGGAGAAATTACTGAGGCTAGTGAAAAAACCAAACCACTAAGTTCTAGACAACAGTAGGGAAAATATGGGTATATTTTAGCATGAAAGAAAAAGGGGCTTCACATGCCTGCCTGCCCAGTGAAGATCCTAAAGTCAGCTGTTAGTGAGACAAGCTCAGATTGACAAAGAACAAGCCCTGACAGCTGAAGGGGAACACCTGTAGATATTAGTATAGGGTGAAAAAATGGAAGCAGAAGCATTCATTGTGGTCTCTCTGCATCTAAACTTCATGTATTTAATTTTATTAGCACCAAAATTCTTAGCATTTCTGATAAATGTATTTTTCAGAGGTAAATTATGGACCAGGGTAACAATTCTGTATTAATACTTATTGAAAATTAAAAAATATTGTTATTTAATTTCAGTAATAAAACTAATAATAATGACAGTAGCTGTTAAATGGGTTTTGTGTCAAAGAGAAGTGGTGCTTCTAGCAAATGCTGCTGGTCTTAGGGGTCCTTTGTATGATGTTATTTGGGCTATAATGCATGACAGAGGGCAGATGTGGAAAAAAAAGGAACAGCTTGTTGAGTTCAGAGGAAAATTAAACTAAGTTTTGATCTGGTGTTTTTTGAGATGACTGGCAGAATCTGTCACTAAGCAGAAGAAATCTGGCCAGACATATAATAGACTCAAAACTAGAAGATCACTGGGTGATTCAAAATCCATTTCTGAATGTTTCATACAGGCACTTTGCAGACAGGAGTCCATTTGAGGACATTATGTACAGTTCTGCTGGTAACTATTACTTGTTTGTCTCCTATTTTATCTCCATTAACCAAAGTAAGAAAGCTGTGTTCAGACTGAGGAAGCATTGTTTGGGTACTTTGGGGTTTTTTTAATCATTATAAGGAAAAGCAAAGAAAGGGAGAGGACTGAATTGGCACAAACAGAAAATGATATTAATATCGTCTAGAGGTCTAGAGGTTTGGAAATATGTTGAATAAACAGGAGGAAAATGGAGAGGGAAAGTAATAGACCAAAATCAGGGTGCTGGAAATTGCAGTTAATTGGTGAATGAGACAATGTGCTAGTTTCTCTTGGGTTCCTTCGAAAAAGATGTCTTGAACAAAGCAGTCATGCTTAGCAACACACTACACTTCTGGCTTTGTGAAACCAAAGTAGAACTGATGAATTCTCATCTTCTCCTCTCTTCATTCTCTCCATTCTGCACCCCTCCCTACTATCTTCCTTCTCTCACATCCTTTTTTCCCTTATCTGAAAGCAGTACCGTTTTGTTTCAACAGCACCGATTCTAGTTTTATCAACTTAAGCTTCGGATCACAACCATCTTAAAGCCTTCAAAAGGTAGAAATTGATATACCAGTTTGCCAGATTGAAGAGTGGCTCATAAAATTGCATCTGTGTGTGTTCCTACAGCAATGAAAAACAAAGTCTCTTTCTCAATACTTTTTGTTTTCTTCCCTATAGGGATGGAATAACAATTGTCTTTAAAATATCTCAAAGGTAATCAAATCAGATATCCTGCAAAAATATCTCTGATGGTTAAGGAAATTCTAAACTGCAATTTTTACTACAATGAACAATTGTCAAATCTGTACTTTTCTAATTTTTTTTTAAATATATCATAGGTGGTAGTGGACATAAAAAAACTTTTAAAGTCCACTTATCTATATTGAACCCTGATTCTTGTTCAGTTGTTATGCAGAGAGGAGATTGTTTCTTTGTTCCAGTGGTATTAACAGTAGAATTTCCCCATAATCAGATAGATCACAAATTCATTTGCAAAAGGCTTTATTCTTCCACAATGATTGTTGTTTGAATAGAGCCATTAAGATTAACCAGACTTTGAACATATCTTTGAATAAAATTCCAGTCTCCTAGGAGCAGCAAAAATACTGATTCAGTGGTTGTCTTCTGCTTTTTATTATGGCATTAAGCAAATAGATCAGTGAAGTATTTGGGATACTAAGCTGCTGTAAATTTTCTATTGAGGAGGAGAAATGCATTGAAGTCGCAAAGGAACCAACGGAACTTTTCGGTCTCACCACTGGGTTTTGGATTTTTAAATACTAATCTAAAATGGCATAACCCAATTATATCTTCTACATAATCTCAAGTGTACTGTAATTTATTAAAGTTATCTTTTATTTTATCTTACCTTATGACCACTGGTCTCCATGGAAGGTTTTCTGTCTGAATACTAATCTCCATTTTCCCTTCAGACAACAGAAAAGGCATGTTGGGAGAATGTTACATCACATCTCTGAAAAACATTTTTCTTGGAACAGGCTGAATTAGAAAAGCTTATGTCTTGACATAGTTGAGGGAGGAGCCTAGATGACACACTTAGGAAAGTTTCCTAGCTTTCCAATTGATGCAGCTAAGGACTAGTGATTTGCATTCTTTGTGGTCTACTACAGACATAGCTTGCTGAATCAGTGGTGATTTAATACTGAATACAGCAAAAATCATTTAGCTGTTAAAGCTGCTTGACTAGTATTACTAATCATAACAAGCTTTGGGACCTCTGCATAATCCACTAACAGCTCTGTGGATGTTTGCTTTTGTGACTCCAGAGGGGGTAACAAGGATGGAAAATTCAGGTGGAAATACAAAAAAAAAAGAAAAAGAAAAAGAAAAAGAAAA
>WYDI02039990.1:0-23659 GCA_009867235.2 Psittacus erithacus
GGGTGGTGAGGCACTGGAATGGGTTGCCCAGGGAAGTTGTGAATGCTCCATCCCTGGCGATGTTCAAGGCCAGGTTGAACAGAGCTTTACGTGACATAGTTAATGTGAGGTGTTCCTGCCCACGGCAGGGGTGTTGGAACTAGATGATCTTAAGGTCCTTTCCAACCATAATTATTCTATGATTCTATAACCTTTATCACTTCAGGTTAAGGATATGCCTGTCCACCAGAACACAGAAGTACAAAAAAGAAGTGAGAATGAGGAAGGCAAGTACTATGCTGCTCATCTTGAAAGGCTCTTAGAAATAAAGAACTTACAGGTGTGCGCCTGTTTCTGTTAAGTCATGTGCTCTGATGGATTTATGTGTTTAAAAGCAATGTATTAGCCTTGCATTTAAAAATAAGCCCATGGGTTTAGCTCTTTGTCTATACAGTGGTTCCAATGAGCCCATTCTATTTTCAGTCATCACGAAATTCAGAGGTGCATTTACTATAAAATATTAAAGGCAATGACATCAACCCTGCTGTGGAGTACCAGTAGGGGAAGCTTCTAATTACCAGGCCTGTTTGGGGTTGATCTATTGCCTAGCGTTTTACCTTAAACTTCTTTCCTCTCTAGCTTTACCTCATTGATCCTTGCCTTGCCATCTTCTAAGACTTTATAATTCTATCCTTTCTTTTTATGGTTGCCTTGAAGGTGTTTATAGACTGTGGAAGGTATTTATAGACTTTGATCATGTCCCCCTGAGGATGCTCTTCTCCTGGTCGTATATTAGTTTACTTCCCTGTGTGTTAGCTCATATATCTCATTTTCTTATCTGTGCACCATTTTTGTTGTCTATCTTTGTATTTTCTCCTGATTGTTCAACATGCTTCCTTATGATAAGAACCACCATAATGCAGAAAATGTAATACAGGAAAATTCCATCTTTTTTTTTTCCTCCAGTGCTATGTAAAGCTGCAAAATCCCTAAATGTTGTTTTCTCTAGCACGTTATTGGTTGAGAGTTTTAATTTGCAAAGCATGTTTTTAAACAGGCCCAGATCAACTCAGGAATCTCTTTTAGTCCAATCACAATAGTACATTGTGGGGCTGAAACCTCTACTTTTTCCTGTGTTTTCTGTGGCCGAGTAATTTTATTTCTGTTTATTTCTGTACCTTGCACTCACACAATTCAGAGTAGTTTTCATTTGGGTTCTCCCAGTGCTGTATTTCAAAAGCAAGGAGGAATAACAAGAAAGAGTTTCAGCTTGAACCCACAGATTTTAAATACATGTATAGAGAGCACTGGCTTTTACGTTTACTAGCCTGCTGCTCTATATTATCAATATTAATGGCAGCTTTGCTTTTCATTTCAACAGAAATAAAGTCAGGCTGTGGGACTGGGTGATATCCCCTCGGTAAAACAGGATTTCTGTGTTCTAGTGACAACTGAAGTAGCACTTCTTTTACTGTCCTTATTTCTGTTAGATATTTGCTTGTCATGTCGTTATGCTTTTCAGTAACACACGAATACTGTCATTGCCTTTGTACAAAGTGGCTAACTATGAACGCTTTCTTGACTCCTTTCTTACATAGATTGTGCTTATATAGACTGCTTTCATCCTCAGTCATGGAGTTTTCTATCTCCACTGAAGATTACATCTTACAAATCTCATGCCTCCTGCACAGAATTTTTTCCCTCAAATACTCCTGCTAGGTTCATGAAGCAAAGCACTACTCCGTTAGAGTGAAAAATGCTGAATTAATATTGCATATTATCTTCAATATTCTGATCAATTACAGCTGACATAAATCTTTTTATACATTTCAAACACGTTTCATTTTTGCTGCAGATGCTAAAAGCTTTCTTTTTATATTTTCAAGAACAAAGTAATACCAGTGCGTTGACAACTTACATGTACAAAATGATTACATGGTGAAGAACGCCATTTATTTTTTGATGCTTTATGTAAATAATCCAATTATGTAATTAGACAAAGATTAGACACAACCTACTTAACTAAGGCTAAAATACATGAAATCAAATGGTGCACTTAGTTGGAATTTTAGTATGTCACCTCTCTTATGAGTATAATTAGTTTGCAAACTATGAATTTATGAAAAAAATATGAAAATAAGTAGAGTTCTTGTATTTGAGGATAAACAAAAATCAGAGATGAGTCATCGTAACTTTTCCTTAATTTTTATGGCTGCTTTTTGTGCTTTCATTATAAAGGAAAATTAAATTGAATGGTACACTGGCTGTATTACAGTAATAATCCATGCACCTTATATCAGTATCTTGCTGGTTTATTCGTCACTGACAATGAAAAACACCCATAGCACCCACTGAGGCAACTTCTGGAAACTTTCCAACTGCTTGTCTAGAGCTGGTAGGAGCTCTTACAAGATTATGTCTCCCACTGCTCTTTTGCTTCTCCACAGAGGCACATGAGTTAAATCCTGCCTATGTTTTTAAATCAAATTTATGACCTTCAATTTCAGGTGGCTGATTTTTGTAAAACTTCTTCCTTTTTGTTGGTAATAACAAAGCATTTAAAATAAATACTGGCCAGGAAAGCAAGCCTTCTTTAGATCATTAATGGTATCTTCTGCTTGGCAGTGGATCAGCAAGGTTTGTTTCAGAACTGGTGAAGCAAAAATCTCTCAAAGATGAACACCACCAAACATAACTTCGCAGAGAGAGCTCATGGAGCCTGTGCCGTCCCCAGCCACGGGGCTTTCTGTGACCATTTCCGAGAGATGTTATTCTGGAATGAAAGACATGAGGCTCATCCAGAGCCAGATCAGGGTGTGCCCGCTGCTTGCCCACAGCTCAGCGCTACTGGCACAACCCTGGGCCCTGCTCCAAACGGAACAGGCACACGCACCACACCATTTGCCCCTCCGTGCACTGGTGTAAAGCCCTAGTGAAAGGAGCAGGGGTTTTAACTGGCAGGGTGGATTGGCAGCGGGCTGCAGAGGTCCTTGCCACAGTCAGCCAGGAACCGCCGCGGGCCAGTCACAGCCGGTCCCAGCCTGCTCCAGCCCGCTCGAGGTGGTCAGGCTCCTTTGGATGGCCTGCCGGCCTGGCCTGGCCGGGGCAGGTCAGGGCAGCAGATGAAAACTGACGCAGTCCAGCCATTTCTTCGAAGAGGCGAGCAGGGCCCGAGTGTGTCATGCTGCTGCAGCAAGAGCATCTGGGGAGGCAGCGGGGCCGGGAGTGAGCTGAGGGAGAGCGTGAAGAATACTGCCTAGCTTTCAACTCCACTCGGTTGTTCACGGGTTTTTTCCTCTAAATACCCGCATCGGTAATTAAAAGTTCATTTAAACACCAGAGAAGCCTTAATTCTGGGAACTTCTGTGCAGCTGTGCGTGCGGAGAGGCGGGCAGTGGAGCCTGATAGGACCTGAGAGGGCTTCCTGGTGGAAGGGTGACGGGGAAGAGCTGGGACAGGAGCTGGGATGGGTTCTGCACCGCGGCACAGCCTGCCTCCTAGCGCAGAGTCTGTGCGATGCGTCTGGGGGGCTGCCCGGGCTGTGGGACCCCAGGCCATGGGTGCTGCTGCGTGCTGGCGCTTTGTGGTCCTAGGGAGCCTTATTAGGGGCTCGCAGATTCTTCACTCAGACTGAAGCTGAGGAAGTACAGGGCACCTGGAGGCATCAGTTCAGGGAGGTGCCATTGCCGTGGCTGTGGGGATTATGGAAGACAGTGGGATACAGTTGAGGTGTAGCAAATGGATTAAGACGGCAAAGCTTGAGGTGTGGGGACACATGACTGTGCCTCTTGGAAGGACTGTACTGGCCAAGGGAGGGCGAGTTTGGAAGCAGGTGTAGAAGGGATGTGTTAAGCAACTGCCTGACCTTGCTATTCTCACAAAGGAGGTACACTCCTGTGGGAGTACCCAAAATGGGGAATATGTAATGGGTGAGCATTTAGTCTGCTCTAATGCTCTCAGTGTTGTGCAGGAATGAGGCCTGAAGTTTGTAGCAAGACTTCAGGCTACAGTGAAGTTAAATTAACGTTTAGAGGTAGGGGTTTGAGTTTGTAATAGACATATGTTCAACCTGATGTAATCTTGGTTTGTTGTCAGTATGTTTGTATGCATTCTGTAGGGTCAGAAAATGAGTTTTGTAATAGACTAGGTTCAGCTTGTGAATGGTGGTAAGACACTGTGAAAAATGAAGAGGCATATCCAGAGTGTCAGTCAAGCATCTTTAGGAAATTGACATTGTAGCCATCCAGGTATCCTGTGATTTCCTTTACCCCTACCAGGACACTTACCTAATGAATCTAAATATAATAATCTGAGATGATTCCTTCTTAGCTTCTGGAATTGGAAGCTCTGGTGCCTTTGATGTGCATGTTCCTTTTGCAAGCTTGTTTAAAGTGGATAGAAAACCCTACTAAGGATTAAAAATATCACACCTGGGAGATGAATTAATTTAGAATAAACTTTAAACCTAGGAGAGGTCATTACTGTCACCTGGAGTGAGGCTAAGGAGGTCTAAAGACACCAATTATGATAGTTGTGCAATTGAAACAGTAGGGACCTAACAGTATGACTGATAAACAGCTAGAAAATTAATGAGCAGGATGCCTGTCTTCCATCAAAGGACTGCCAAAAGTCTGTACAAGATGCTACAGAAGACACTAGCATTGTATGCAGACCAAAACTCTATTTAAATATTCGTGGCATGAGCTGAACACATGGTGTTGCTAATGACTGGAGCTTGTGTGCCCAATGTGTATGGAAGCAGTAATTAATCACTTTAAAATTACACAATGGGAGACTATAATTAATAAAACAATACATGACATAGCATATGAAAGAAAGGAAACTTAACTTGGATCCTTTGGATTCAGGATGCCAGACAGTAAGAATGCTTTTTGATCACTTACAGGGGTTTTTTGTCACTGTACAACATTGTGCTTTTTGTCTGTTTGGTTAATCCATTTTTTAGTTACTTCAAGTTTTCCTTTGATACAGGAAAAGAAACGCCTCTGATACAGGGTGAAAGAAACAGCATTCTGGAAGAGATAGAATTATATAAAGACTTTGGTGCAGTGTTTGCTATATCCCAGTCAGGGTGCTTGGATAACCTGCGCATCCAACAGTTGCCACCAGTCACCAGGGCATTCCTGAAAGCTAGTGGTAGATGCAGAAGAGGCAACTTATATGAACAATTACAAGTATCATCAATTTGAATCCAGAACATTGATATAAATTTCTGAAGAAAGCCTTCATTTACTTAGTGACATACCTGAAGACATTAGACAAGCTTTAGCAGAGGAAGTAAAAAAGACGGTGTTTTTACTAGCCCAGTAGTATGAAGCCTGGGGTAAGCGAATTTCAGCTCCACATCTGACCTGGGCTTCCCTTCAAAGCATTGGAACTATGCATCAGGACACAAACCTGTGAATTGCACGGTCCATCAGCCACCAGATGTGTCAGAAAAAAGTTTCAGAGACCTTCTGTTTTAGGCAGATGCTACATAATTGCCCTTCAAGCTTTCTCCTAAAACCATAATGGTAGGAAGTGATTGAGGCCTGGGACACCTGAGAGTTACCTGCTGCAGTTGTGCTATAGTCCCTTTTACCCAAGCACTTTTCATGTAGCTTCAGCGAGCTTGTGCTCTGTTCATTGGACCATGATACTGCCCCCTCCTTTCTGAAAAGCCACAGACCCTGAATGCATCTGGCTATGTTTTTAAGAGGTATCTGTGTTAGAAAAATGTATAGCCTTGTGTTTCCTTTGGGGAAGAGGGGGTCTCTTGCTGTGCGGCAGAGTGAATGTTCCTTTTCACGGTGGCAAATACAATTGAGTATTCTCCCACAGAAACTGAGAATACTTGATGAATCAAAGCTTCAGAGTCAGTCTAATCCGTGTCTAGTTGTTCAACACCGTGTGTCAATGTGCAGTAGGAAGCTGAGTAAGGGAGTGTAGACTTTCAACTTAGGGCCTTGTGATATGGTTGAAATATAAATGGTAAAAATAACCCAGAAAAGCACTGGGATTTTCCGAGGAGTTTGGTGTTGAAGTCTCCATTACCTGCAATAGGCTGACAATTTCAAGAGGCCTTGGATCAATTGCTGTTTATACTCTCCTAAAGAGCCTTTTGAGTCATAAGTTACAGTCATATGGCTGTGCAAAGCAACAGTTTCAGCTCTTGATTGTATGTGACACACATTTATAAATGGTTATGTGAATGACCTATTTTCTGCCTGATGGAAATCTTAGCATGTGCTTTCCTAAATGCATTAAAGGACAAATATTCCTTTGGGGAGAGTTAGTGCCATTAGCAGCAGCTTCTGCTTTTCCACTTTCCAGGAATTTAATAGCCTTCAAACACATAGACTTCTGAAAATGTCAAAATATGATCAAAGGGAAAAGGATGTTATATCCATTCAATTACAGACTTGGGATATCACAGGAAATGCTAGTTCGTCCCTTTGCCTGAACAAGAAGGTTGATGGGATTAGTAAACTGAACACTGTTCATGTGAATAATTTGTATACTGTACGCTTTTACAGAACATTACCCATCTAATAGCTGCACAGAGTTTATTAGTACGTAAGGCAGTAACGTGCACTGTATCTTTATTTGTTGGTGGTTTTGTTTTATTACGTTTTCTTTTACAAACTTAACCAAAGCTGTTTAAAAGACAACTCAGCAAGTCTTGCTATTTTTTTCAACTCAGTTTTTATATGTATGTAAATTCTAACACCAGTAGTGCAAGGATTGCCTCTGCTATCACTGCATACTGTATCTAGAAAAAGAAGGTCCTCCAGTAGTAAAGATCTCAAGGTGCTGCAAGAACAATTAAACCCAACACAAATTCATGTGGTCCAAGTCCCTCCACTGATGCGTATGTGCCTCGTGCTGTGTGGTCATTAGCAAAATCAATCACCACACTAAAGAGCAACCACTTTATACATGTCTCTTAGCAAATAAAATTATGGGCTGTAGAATTTTAAAATATTTAAAAGCAAATATCCTATCACCAGGATTATGCAAACATTCGCATTAGAAAAAAAAAAAAAATTCCAATATAAAACCGAGAATGACCTCTCATGCAAGAAATAAGGGATTTCCAGAACATATTCTGCTCTAGAAACTGGATCAGAAATGGTCAATATGAAATTACAACAAGCTCTTGACCTTCGCTGGCCCTTTATGCATTTTCATGAAATGGGGTAATTCATTATTTCCAGTGATGTGTGCAGAGTGGTGTGTCAGTTTACTTTGTATTCATTTATTCAGTCCTGAGTAATCTGTCTTTAATAGAGTGCTGGAGCGTGTCAGAATGAAACCTGATTGTTAGAGAAAACAACTTGCTGTTACTGCTAACATTAGTTGTATGTGCTTTATTTTTTTAACAAAGAAGGTGTGTTGGAAGTTCAGTATATAATCCTCATACTAAAATTATCAGCTTTTTTTTTTATTTAGAAAGAAATATTTCTTGCACACTTGGGACCATAGTACTTTGCACTGAACTCTCGATTGATAATGCAAGCTGTAATATTTTGTCAAGTCTGTTCTGCAAGGATAAGCAGATGGGGAAGATTGAACCAAGCACTAGAAGTGGAGTGGGATGGAGGGATCAGCTATCCTTCCAGCAAAATGTGAGGTGTTGGAAAAACTTATTCTATAGTGCAGAAATTTAGTGTTTTTGCTAACTTCTCAAAGGGAAATAAATGGCAGCCTGCTTCAGGCATAAGGTGTTTGATAAATCCTTCCTCCCTGTCAGGCACAGTGAAAAATATCCAGAAGGATTTTAAATGAGTGGGGCAGAATGCATATAGGGAATCCCAGGGAGTGAATAAGCTGTGGAAGAAACATTCAGGGGACAATTATGAAAGAGCAGGATAGTGTCTATGATTTTTGGTGCCTTCTCCTAGATGAAAGCATAACTATTCCAGTGTGGCCCACACTGGATGACTAAAATCTTCCAGAATAGCTTTTTAGTTTAGCCAGTGGGAGCCTGTGCCTTTGGGGTAGAAATACCTGAGCTTTATGCTCAATGAAACCTTAAGATTTCAGCAGCATAATTACAACTTTGGATTATCGTGTTTGAATATATACATGAATACTGTACAGCTCTTGTGACAATTTGGTTTTGTTTTCTCATGAGGGAAGTGCAGAGAACTCCATGAATTCCATGTGCAAGAAGGGTCAGCAATTGATTTTGGATCAAGAAATGAGCCTGGTAGAAAGCCTGGGTGGTCCAGATTTCAGTGCAACCTGGATATGCATGAGGTGTCTTTGGGTGTGTGTTTGTGTGACTGGTGCTATTCATCCTTTGCGCCTTCTTCACTTTGATAGTTACAGCAAAGCCACGTGTGCCGGTCTGCGCCACCCCCACAACTACATTAGGAGGCCTGGCTGGTTTGGATGAATTTTACTAGTTTATAGCTACTGTCAACCCTGAGCCAGCAGAATGTCATTGTACCTGAATGTGTGCACTATCCTCATTATTCCTCAACACATGGGCAACCATGGCGCTCAACACATGCCAAGGCAATGAAGTAGATCCTTCAAGACCTTCCTTGTGTTGCACTTCGGATAGGGGAATAGCAATTAGAGGGGAACTGCCAAGTGTTTGAGGTCAGCTTCCCACAAAAGCACTCTCAGCATCCTTTGTCCTCTTTAGTAAACAGGCAGTGGCTTTTGGAAAACCTGGAGTGTCTCATCTTTCCTTTTTGTCAGTATAAACTGCTGAAATGGGTCACACTGGGTAGTACCCTGTCACATGAATAAAGGTGAATCATGCAATCATGGAATGGTTTGGGTTGGAAAGGACCTTAAATATAATCTAGTTCAAGCCCCACTTCCATGGGCAGGGACACCTTCCACTAGACCAGGCTGCTCAAAGCCCCACCCAACCTGGCCTTAAACACTGTCAGTGATGGAGAGCCACAACTTCTCTGGGCAATCTGTTCCAGTGCCTCACCACCCTCACAGCAGAGGATTTTTTCCTAATATATACTCTAAATCTACCCTCCATAACCTCTACCCTGTAAAGGGTGTTGAGGAAGGCCAGATCAGCTAAAGATCAGCCAGTAGATGGTATCTCAGGTATATCGCCAACCATGTACTGTCATTTCCATCCCCTGTAGATTATCAAGAGCTAACAATGTTGCATTGCAAAGCAGGTTTGGGGGGGGAGGGGGGAGGGGGATGAGGGTGTGGTTAGTGGGTAAAGAAGAGTGAGAACAAAATGTGAGTGTTGAAGGTACCCAATGTGGAGCTGTTTGCCAACAGTTCCCTGGCTTGGGGTGTTAAAAAGGAAAAAGAATATATTTTGTGTCAAGAAGCAGGCAGCTGGAGGAAGTCCTAAGAGAGCCCTGTGACCCTGTGTCATCAGCTGTGCCTGTGTTTGCTCCTCGGTGCAGTGAAGCCTTATGAAGTAGCAGCGGGAGTAGTGTCTGGTGTTTACATGTTTATGCATGTGGCCAGCTATGAATTTTTAAGGCTGCAGAATGAAATTCATTTTGCAGTAATGAAGATTTTATCTGAAGTAACAAGGAACACCAACTCAATGCTTCAATTCAGAGGGATGACACAGATAAAGTAAGCCTGCAAGTAACAAAACAGATAAAGACGAGTAGGTCAAACCTGTTCTGTTAACACTGTGAGATACAAACTTAGGAGAAAGGAAGTGAAAAAGTGCAAAGCACTTATCAGCACAGTGCCTAATATCTCATGCATAGACTTGCGCTGGAGAAGAAGTTACAAGGTACATTTTACATGGTTGTGCAAACTGTGTCAAATATTGCAAAGGATTAGAAGCAGTACGCTAGACAAGGTGATAGCCCTTTCACAATTACTCTGCCTGCTATTTCTGGTTATTTATTTCGTTTTTGCTTCTTGCAATGTGTTTCATATATCAGAATACTTCAGGACCCCATATTTGCTCTGCGTGGGAAATACTGCTTGTTGAATGATGTTAGTGTGCCAACTAGTACAGATTATGTTTTACAACTGACCAGTCAAACCACAAATGTTCTTTTTCTCATCTAAAGATAGTTCCTTCCTCCACCCCAAAATGTACACTTGAATCCCTAGCAGCCCATCAGCCCTGGTGATGGCAAGAGTTGTAAGCAGATTGCTTTCAAGGCAAACAATAACTCCTTGTCCCTTAGGTTATCCAGGAAAGACAAATTTGCAATCAGCAGACTACATACTGCCAGTTAAAAACACAAGAGCTATTAAGGATTATATAAGATGCACATTGGATGTGTCTAGCAGATTAACACGGTTGTTTAGAGCAGGTGTTTTGTTAATTGTGGTATATTCAGAACTGCACGCTGTGCTTGGAATGACCCTGAAGTGGCCACCTCACACCAATGCAATGAGAACACGCAGTAGTGCACTGAGCTGTAAAATGAAGTAGGGAAGGAGGGTGATAGTGATCCAAGACTTACTTATCTATATTTGTTGCTAGTGTCATCAGGGCAGCCTTTTTTCTTATGTCCCAAATCTTTGATTCTGTTTTAATATTTCTATATGGTTTATTACTTCTTTGCAAAATGAGCTAAGTTGCTAAGTTGTAAAATATTTTTGAACTAAACTGTATGAGCCCAAAAAATAAGTTGTGTGGGTTGGAAATGAGAAGCTCTTTGTTCATTTATTTGTTGTTGGGGTTTTTTTCCTAAAGGTAAATAATGCTACGTTTGAAGCAAATATCTCCAAACACTCACCCATCACACGTAGCTCTTAGTCTCTGCGTAAAAGGGACTTTAGTTTGCTGCAGTATGTAGTTCATGATTTCAGTTATGTGGTATAGCAGAAGAAGGGGTGCTGAGGCAGTTATTAGTAGGGTCCATGGCTGATGGCACACATTGACTTACACAGAGAGAGTTACTTTTAAGGAAAAATTAAACCTGAAGAGGCAGGTGATGAACTCAACTCCTGTTGTAGCACATAGCTTCCAGGGCAGGTGCCACTGACTAACTTGCTCTACCTGAGGCAGGCAGCCCACTGGCTGCCCCAGGATGGCCAGAAGCTGAGGCCAGGGCTCAGCCCCACAAGCAGCAACCATAGAGCTGCTGAGAGACCCTCTGGGAAAGGCAGGCTACAAGAGCACAGAGGAAAAGCTCTTAGCAGTGCAAAGGCTGAGGAACAGCAAGACATCAAAAATCGCAGAATAACTGCAGTTTAACTCATGAATTAAAAACAATTTCGACAAACAGGCAGCCTGAGAAAACTAAGTTCACAAAGGAGGAAAGTAATTTCCTTTTTTCTTTTTCCACCCAGAATACTTTGATACGTTTCTTTCTGAATTGTATTTTCAGACAAATTTTCCTTTTAAAAATAAATAAAATGGAGACCAAAAAAAATTTAAATGCCTGGAACTGAATATTTACTCAGTCTCCATTTTTTTCCCCCATTTGTTTACTTTGTTGGCTGACAAACAAGGAAATCCATTTTTCATGCAGCTCGAGTACAATATTAATCATCATGATTACAAACAGCGAAGTTTAAGCCTTGTCCATTCGTACTGTGTTATGCTGCGTCATGTTTCTGCATACTGAGTAGCACCTACTCCAGAAGTAAAGAAAATGAGACTCTGTATGATTGAATTAAGTGAATAAGGCTGGAAGTTTCAGGTCAGTTAGCTACTCCTGGGCTTTCAGATATTAATGTTATTTTGGCCTCAAGAGATTATAACAGCAGTTCTCTTTTAAATACATAAACCTTACTCCTTTTTTTCCCCCTTTTCTCACAGGTTTTCAAATGTGGTTTTGTGTGGCTGAAAGTGCACTGCAAGGTAAAGGAAGAGATGCAGATTATAACATGGCAACACATGGAAAATGCAAAACAGCTTTGATGTGCAGGCACAGAAAGGTTTACATTTCAGAGGGTTCTTGGAAGTGTACAAAGCAAGAAGAAAAATATACAGCCCCTCCCTTACTAGGCTTCATTATGAATATCAGGAAGGCTTTTCACCACAGCACTGAACAAGAACATCTTCAGGGCAGGTGAAAACCCAGTAGGATTTAGCTTTTGAGCTACAAAATCTGCTTTGCTACAAACACAGGCCACTCTATCCTTAAGCACTAAATTATAAGCTGGCAAAGTGAAAGCGTTCAGGTTTCCTTCTGTCATGTGTTCATGAAAATGTTCAAATTTAGTAACTTTAATTACTAGTTATTAGTAGTTTGTTGTTTTTTCCCAGGAATCCCTCGCAGTTTATATACCACGCATGACGTGCTGTGGCGTGAAATATACCTGTGGCTAGTTTGGGTCAGGTGTCCTGTCTCTTCTCTTCCTGGCTTCTTGTGCCCCTCCTCACTGGCAATGAGAGACTGAAAAGTCCTTGATCAGGGTAAGTGCTACTGAGCAATAAATAAAACATTGGTGAGTTATCATCATTGCTGTCACACTAAATCCAAAATGCAGCATTGTATCAACTACTGGGAAAAAGTTTAACTCTATCCTAGCAAAACCAAGACAGATGGGTAAAGGGTCAATGAAGAAAAATCTGTAGTCAAAGAAATGGCCTCACTTTACCACCCCATTTCTGCAGACCACCTCAAACTTTAGGGTAACTTTCATTACTGAAAGCAGAATCTAAGATGTAGACCATATAAAGACAAAAACTTTAGAGGCATTTGTCACCTTGAAACTTCCTTCCAAGGTATTTACTTGTACAGCAATGCAAGGAGAGTGGAAGCTTCAGGTATTTGCTCAGGTCCTCTGCTGTTCATAGCACTAGAATACGGAATGATAAGGCAAGTAGAAGGGCTTCTTAAGGCTTGTTGTATCCAGTGCTTTGGTAAGATACATGTTTATGATCATGGACAGCAATAGATAAAATGATGAATAAGCGGATGTCTATTAAAAAAATGGATGATAGTCACACATCCATAAAAAGTAAGAGTGATGTGGCCACATAGGAAGTTGTCACCTGTTCTGTGGTAACTACACCAGTGTTTGCACTTCTTATGAGTAGCTAATCCAAGGAAATTTGGTCAACAATGAAAGAAGCTTAAACCAAGTCCTGCCTAAATTGTAAATCTGAATAAAACATGCTTGTAAAGCATCAAAGGAATTCTGCACTTTTCTGGGTGGATACATACTTTTTGCTGGCTTTAAATGGACTTAGGTAAGTAGCAAATTTATGACAAATTTGCTCAAGAAAAGCTCTTCAACCTTTCAAGCAAAATATTCATAGTGTTGTGATAAGCTTCAGTTGAAATCAAGCATATCAAGTTAAAGAAAAGGCAACGAATATGTGTCACATTTCAGAGCCCACATTTAAATCTGGAGGGAAGCTTAACTAACAATATACCAAATATTTTGGGACATTAAAGAAAATTAAAAGGAGGAATTCCACTGTAAAGGAAAAAAACAGTCATTTTAAAAGCTGAAACAAAGCAATACTTAAGCACACTAGAATAACAAACTTTTCTCAAAATTTGTGTCTCTGTTAAACCTAAGCAGCAACAATGCTTATTGTAAAAGGACACTGTAAAGGTGTTAATTAGTTACAGTGATGTCTCAGAGCTGCATTAGTGTAGCTATTTATATTTAGGTATACAATGACTAGTAGCTAGTATGTGGAGACTGATGCTACAAATAGATTAATACTAAGAGCAGTGGTTGTTTAAGAAAGCTTTCTGCTACCAAAATGTGAAACATTTCTGCTAATGTTATTTCTTTCTTTTCCAATGATCCAGAGGATTTGAGGCTCTGCCTTGTGCAGTGGGATATGCATAAGGCCCGCTAGCAGATAAGGAGTCTCAAGAGTCATTGTGCCTAATGCTGTGGTTCAATGATATAGTAAATTCGGGTTTCAGTCTCCTAACATGACTTCAAAAATGTTACAGGTATGTGAACTGGTATCAGCCACACTGCTAGTTCAAGTTTGTTTAAAAATACTTGGATGGATGAACTTGTTGCATCAGACTTCACACTGCATCAGATTCTTCCTGCTTGCAGCACTCTAACATTAATTGCTAGAGCAGAAGCATAAGGCCAAAGTCAGGTGTTCTGGCTAAGGATCCAGTTTCACATTACAGTGACCTAATACTATCAAGAGGCTGCTGCTAAAAGAATGATTCTGCTCCTTCATCTCCTGTCAGCAGCTCACTTCCACTGCCAGAAGTACATCATGTAGGGCCATTATTTCCAGTACAAAGAAGGATGGGGGAAATGCACAGCACTGAGAGGCGGAGCAGTGAAACATATTCTGGCCACAGCCTGCGGCAGTATCAATGAAACTGTAAGGTGGAACCACACCCTAAACTCAGCTGAAGGGCTGTAACATATGTATGCTTGAATCAAATTTAAAATGCTGTGCTGGTGGATCCAGGACATTCAGTATTGACTGCAGAACCATGTCATAGGCACCTGGGTGAGTCAGAGTTCTTCCAGTGCACTCTGCTTGCTGCTGGCAGGGAGTCTTCATCAGTGCCTTGTCTCGCAAGTAATTACTACCACAGCTCTGCACTGTCTGAATTTCTCCTCTGACAGTGACTTCCACTATCCATCCAGATGAAATTCTGCTGGAGAAGGAGTAAGTGATCACCACTGTTTAAGTCAGAATCTGTTTCAAGAACCTACCTAAGCTGCTCCAGAAAGTTTTTGTTAAGAACATAAACTTTCTAGCTCCCCAGTCTATGTGTTAAAGCGTGGCCCAGAAGCTGTGTTTTTTCTTTTTTGTTCCACAATTACAATAACTCTTCTTTAGCACCAAATTGCTCAGGCCTCTTCAGCTCCTCCTCTAGAAGGAATTTATTAGTTTCTGAAGCCATTTCACTTATTCAGAAATATCATTCTGGTCTTTTGAATGCAGCTGTCAGGAGACAAAAATAAATAAATAGACCAGACTTCCTAGAGGATTTTTCTCCCCTTTTTTTTCCCCCACTTTTCTTGACATTTAGAAAATGTTACAAAACTTTCTGCCAGGAAATGTATAAAATACATTTACAGTATGGTTGTTTTGTTGATTACAAAAACATTGTTGCAGTAGCAATATAGCAATAGGCTTGTAAATCTCCTCTGTGTATTTGGAGGTCATTAAATTTAGTGGAGTGGCAGTTTACCACTCAGCAAAATGCAGGATTTTCAAGGGAAGATGCAACACATACAGTTTCCAAGCCTGTTTCTTACAGCAAGTCAGTCAGTTGTCAGACTAAATTGTAAGTGGAGATTGATGGGGATTGTTGGGAATATCATATTTGTCAGAGAGGTGCTGGGTCATCAGTCTTTTATTTTTCAGCAAGGGCATTTGCTAGACAATATCAGTTACAGTCCCTTCATCAGTGATTATTTTGGCTGGTATGCCAGCTCTGTGCTCTTGTACACACATTGTGAAGGTCTAAGCATTCTGCCTAAGGTTAACCGTCTGCCAAGTTATCTTTTGTCTGTAACTGTTGATATGACATCAGCAATTTGCCAGTGTCCTTTGCACTGGACATTATTCACTGTTGCTCACTAGCAGCAAAATTCATTTTTTGAAGGGATTATTTCCAAGCAGTAGTTTCCAGTAAACCATTGACTTGATGTTTGAAATTCAGTTAGTCCTTGGTCGCTTCAGACATCCTGTATTTGGCTCAATATTAGAAGATCCACTGTTCTAAATTACAAAGAAGAGAAATAATATGAGAGGAACTGTGACAAAGAAAAGACTCAAAAATGTTTCTACTTCTGTCCAATTATACACACAAGTAATTAAACAATAGTATTAACAATTTGTCGCTCAAATGGGAATTGCCCATTTGACTCCTATCAAGGAGCTGTAAGTGTAGAGCTAAGAGTTTACCTCTCTTAAGATTTTGACTCTAAAGGCAAAATTTGACTTCAGGACTCTGGAGTTTAGTTGATTCCATTTTTTCTAAAGGAAGTAGGGGTTGGTGACGAAAGAATCTGTACTAGACCTTGATCTGAAAACTCTGTCTCTACAGTTGTGCTCGTACAACTTGGCCATGCGGTCAAAGGCCAGCTCCAAAGGCCAAGGCATAAGGCTGTGCAGAACATAGGACTATTTTGAGCACATTTGAGGTAGTAAGGTCTACACTGCTTATGGGCTCATATAACCTCCTTTGCAGCCCAAGTAGTGTATGCTTGCAGCTGCCTGCAAAAGGCAGTGTCATATGACCATTTTAGCCAGTGAGTACTAGGTCCTGCTGATGTACATGGGAATTCTGGAGCATTTTCTTCATCATGTAATATTACTCTCTTGACAACATCTCTAGGAAGAATCTGAGCTTCTGTTAAGAGGTGTCAGTGTAAGCAGGAGGTATGTAAATCCTCTAAAAATCAGCAAGGATCTTTGTCTGTGAAACTATAGAAAGAAACAGGAGCTTTTGTTGTTAATGTTGCAATCATCTGGGCATGCTCTCTGCTTTCAGTTTCTCTTATTTTCTTGGTTTCACAAAGATCTGTAGTATTTGTTTCTGGGTTTTGTATCAACACATCAGTTTTATGTTTAATTTTGTTTCAAAGTGACTCAAAGTAAAGCAAATACTAGCAATAAAAACAAATCAAAAGAACAAAAATGCATCACTTAAAAAGAGGAACAATGCATAGTTAAGTTTTCAAATAAATGTTCAGACATAGGTACAATTTTAAAGTAATTATATTTTAAAACCCTACAAGAAAATCCTTTTCCTCCTTCCCCAAATGAATATTCTGCAAAGTTGTCTCCTTCATGAAATATCAAAATTACCAAATGCATGGCTGTTTAAAAGAGCATGCTTTCCATCTGTGTCTGAGGAAGAGTGCTCTGGAGGGTAGCATTCAGATAAATAGGATGAGCCAAATGCTGAGAATAGTAAAGTAGCATTGTTAATAGTCAAGATGGTGCTGAATAGACAGAGGTGCTTAATTGTTGTGTTTATGCTCCACTGAATCATTGTCTCTTTGTGTTGTTTTTAATTTGCTTTCTACTGTAACTCATGAAACTCATATTACTGCCATTAAGGTGAATTTTTTGAAGCTATATCTGCTCATTGGTTTGCCGATTCCCTCTCTTGAAATTAGATTGATATAGAGTTATATATTCATTCCAATCTAATGACTTTTCTAGAGCCCGAGAGTAAAGAAAATGGGTTTCATTAATTTCCCTAATAGCATCACTGAAAGACATGTAATGCGCAAAGTTAAAACTTCTTTTGTTTTTAATCTCTTAATGATCTCTTTTCCCTTTGTTCAGACTATCCTTAGTTTTACAGAAATAGAGAGGAATGTAAGTGTCTCTTGGTGTATTTGTCAGGGAAAAGAGACTTCAGCCATTTTGGTGGAAATGTTTCATGGCATCTTTATGTTCTCTACTGATGTTTATTCCTCTATTCAGTCCATTTATTGCTCCATAAATTGCAATATGTATGGTTTCTTTTATTTTTTTCCCATCCCAAGGAAAATGAAGTCCAAGTTGCTCAGCTGTAGCCTATTTGGCATCCTGAATTTGTGACTTGTGTCTCGATAAAAGTCTGTAAGTACCATTGCAATAAGAGGAATTATTTTTGTTGTAGTGAAAGCAAGATGGCATGTTTCATTTCTCCTGACCTAACTTCACAGATGGTGAACCTAATTATTTGACACACAAAGATTTTATTAAATGTTCTGTTTGCTGGAAAGGAGTTCTCATTATTAGTTATAGTCTGACTGGGACAGCAGAAAAAGGGATAAATACCTTCAGAAAAGGCTGTCTAAACCTAGGTGTGAAGTAGAACCAGAAATGAGGTGTTTTCATGGCTTAGTTGTAGGATGAGAAACGAACACTCTTTGTTTTGAAGTGGCCCTAATCTTAATCCATCAGAGGAGTTCATTCAGTTGAAAGGTGAGGTTATCAATTTATTATAGGCTTCATCAGTGTCAGAGCCAAGAGTCTATGATTATTTCATGTACCTTTCTTTGCACAAACTTAGACTTACATTTTGGACAATGAATGAAAACTAGGTGATAAATCACTGTATGTTTGACCGTCATCAGACTATGCTGAAGTTAAGAATGAGCCCAAGCTTTGTCATTAAGCACTAATGTGAGGCAGTTGCCCACCTGATAAGTCAGCAAAAGGCATTAGAGCATGAATAGTGAGCCATTAGTGTTCGTGCATTACACATTAGATTTTTCCAGTGGGAAGACGGGAAAAGTGGGTGGTTATTCACCTCCTAGGAGATATTCCTGACTCTTTATTTTGGCTCTTTTATTGTATCTAAAGCTATCCAAAAAGTTTCTCATCAACTGAGCATGCTTCAATGGCCAATTTATGTAATTTCCTAGCAAAGGATTTTCTGATGGTATTCTACTAATTTGCAACTTCCAAATTTTAGCACAACTTTTTTTATGGCATTTAACCAATCCTTTTGAGTGCACATTCACTGGTTTGGAAAAGTGGTAAGCACCAATTTACCTATTTTTCCTAGTATTTACTAAGTAAATTATGTACTACAGAAGCTTCCTTGACATGCTCGCTGGTCAACTCCTGCGTGTTCCAAATTTGACAGAGTCAGCTCATTAGTGCACTGTTTGTGCTTGTGTAGGAAGAATATCATCCTATTTTAGCATGATGTGTCTGACATTTTCTTTCAAATGGTATAATACAGCATGAAAACTAATCTTGAACTTGCTCTGCTCTCCAAGTACAATGGAAAACTGTAATTATACCATCCTGAATCCTGAATCTATTGTGCATTTTGTTAGAAGTTCCACAAGTCTACATTGCACACTAATGAATTTTTCAGTTATGACCTAATGGAAGTGAAGTTTGGGATGGTTTCTCAACAGAAAGACAAGCAGAAACTCAACTCTGAATAGTCTGGCTCATACTTATGAATTATCATGAAAACTTCACAGTGGAAGTTGAGTGAGATTTACCTTTACTGCATTCCTTCAACTTACCTGGTCATGTCATATTGTGATTTGTAATAATCCAGGCAATGTTTCCCTTCACCTAATGCTATAGAGTTCTCTATGTATTTCTCTGTAACAGTTTTGACCAATTTTCTTACTGCCATATGACTACATGTTCAAACAGTTTAGACTTATTGATTCCCATATGCATTGGAATAAATGTCATAATATCCACTTTTAGAGGGTCCCAAAAGTAAGAGACACCTACAAGAACAAAGCTGTATTCAATGGGATATGAAATAACTGGTCTTTGAGAAACAGTTCTGGAGAAGGGGCAAAGGTCCCTGCTTAGCAGTAGTGCAAGATATCCAACGCCTGCACAAATCTCAGTCAGTTCTTTCACTGTTTTGCTATGGAAAGTATTTCCTACTTGTCCACAGAAGCAGTAAGTGATGTTCGGTCTTACTCCAAAGCAGTGAGTCCATACTGGCCATGTTATCAAGGTATAGCAAGACAATGAACTTGAACAAGACCTCCTTCTTCCTCCTGCTTCATGAGAGAATTAACTGCCGTATGAAGATAAGAAGCTTAGATGCTGTAATTTTACACAAATGTGGTACCAATATTATGACCATGCCCAATACTTTTCATGGGAAATTCAAATAAGTATTGTCTTGTATGTGTCTGGTTCTATATGTCTATCCTTATTCATTTGTCTATGAAATTTTTGGACTATTTAACCATCAATTAGATGTCAAGACTTTACTGGTTTTTGTTGCAAGCATAGATCATACATTCAGCATCTTGTCATTGAGTTGTAAGGACACTTCAAAGTGGCATAACTACCAGAATTTCTCCTACCATAGTGCAAGCTTTCTTAAAAAATTGAAAAGATAGCAAAAGTAAAAACAACACTTTTTTCTTCTAGATTTTTTTTTTAACTGAAGACACACTTGAAAGTGTCTAATAATATTTGCTAAAAATTCTGTATCATTTCAGATAGTGGTCCCTCTCAGATCGGCAGGAATAGAATTCTAAAGTTTTAAATTCTGTGCTTTGGCTTTATTTACCACATATGTGAGTTAATGTAAATAGATCACATTAGGGTACACCATATTCCTATGATCTGGCTACTGAATTAAACAGTCCCTAGGGTATTTATGATGCCTGTCATTTCTAGCAATATAAGATGGCTCAGAACTGCAATATTTAGTCATTGTTTTGAGTGTGGATTTGGAAATTTTCAGGGGATGAGGTATTTGAGCTTGAATATCTAGTTTGTGTCAGAACTTCACAATAAAATGGAAGAGGTCCTTTCATTCTGTACTTGAACACTTTTTTCAGCCACCGAGATTTTGAATCTACTGCCATTAGAACTAGCATAATGAAAATTACTGAACAGAACAGGGCAGCATGGTTTTCATGAAGTCCTGAAAGTACAACACAAAAGGTAAGAATGTGGGCACAGCTGTACTTGTGTCCTCTTTTTGAGCTTTCCAAATGAGCTGATCTCAAAAGTTGCCTGCACCTTTTTTCTTTGCTTGTCTGAGGCTGGAACCTTGTGAGAGGGACTTTGGCACCAGAGTAGAGCAGTTCTTCACTCTCTGTTTCTGATTTCTAGGGTTTTCTTCTTTTATTTTCAGAATTAAATCAGCTGTCAGGAATAGTTGTCTTAAAAGCATTTTCAGAATTGGAATAAAGCATTAGAAGGGGCTATTTAAGATTGCAAGAAGTCATCAGTCATATTCAGTTTCATTGAACATAGAATCATAGAATAGTTAGGGTTGGAAAGGACCTTAAGATCATCTAGTTCCAACACCCCTGCCATGGGCGGGAACACCTCACACTAAACCATGTCACCAAAGGCTCTATCCAACCTGGTCTTGAGCACCACCAGGGATGGAGCACTTACAACTTCCCTGGGCAACCCATTCCAGTGCCTCACCACCCTTACAATAACAAACCTCCTCCTTATATCTAATCAAAACTTCCCCTGTTAAAGTCTGAACCCTTTAGCCCTCATCTTATCGCTACAGTCCCTAATGAAAAGTCCTTCCCCAGCATCCTTATAAGCCCCCTTCAGATACTGGAAGGCTGCTCTGAGGCCTCCACGCAGTCTTCTCCAGGATGAACAGCCCCAACTTTCTCAGCCTGTCTTCATATGAATGTATTCACAGGAATGTGTTCTTTATTAGAAGCTAAGTTCAATCACTTTCCTCTAAAGTTGCAGAGTATGAAAAAAAGCAGTTCTCAGTTGCTTGTTTCTCTCAGCTACTGGTGAAAAACAAGCAGTATACAACAGTTTTTCACTGTAAGTATATTGGGTCACAGTTGACTGGCTTCAATGGAGGCTTCAACTGTTATCAGAGGATAAGTACTTTACTTGGAGGTTTCATTTTTTGCTGCTAGCAAAGGGCAGTGCATTTACAATCAGTCATATCTGCACTTATACTAGTGCACCCATCTCTGCTAAAACACAGCAAAATAAAATAGCCATAGACTCGCTGCTAATCTTTGTCACTGATCACATCGGCTGGTAGTGCTACAAAAATACTGATATGGGCTGCACGTTTAATATCTCAAGAAAGGATTCTGTGCAGAGACATGTCAGTTTTATCAACCCTAATTTAGATAGTAGCTGAACCATCTCTACTTGATTTGTGTAGACACAGAAGAATAAAAATCAGTTAGCAGGCAGCGTACTCGCATCCCATTTCTCAGCTGCATTGGCTGAATGAAGTGACTGCAACCTTATAAGCAAGAAGAGACATAATTTCTTTTATGAACCCAGGTTCATATACACTGTGTTTTAATCTCAGCCATGTAGTACTTAAACTGGCAAGATTACTAAAACGAATAAAAGTCATTGGATTATAAAAGGAGATAGAAAAGTTTAATGATCTGAATTACATTTTATATGAGACTTTCATTTTTTAATAAACTTTTAGAAGACAAGTCTGTCTGTTAGAGGAAGGAATATATTACTGCAGTGCAGGAGGTTTCAATAACTTCAGCCATTCACAAAGGATTATTGAGACATTTATGACTGAGGGAAAATGTTCTCTGTCAGAATAAACTGAGATATGTTTTCCAAGATGCTAGTCCGAGCAACTGCTTCTAGGGTCAAGAAACTTGCTTGGGAAGAGTTGTCCTTTAGCAGCGTCTCAGCAGTTCTCAGTGAAGTGCAATTATGTGAAATGTTTGGAGCTGGACCTGATACAAATAACTGTGTACATCACCTCTGCTTTCCGCGCTGCATTTTTGTTCCTCTTCTTCATAAATCCCATCATATCTTTGGCCTTTGTACCCCATCCTTTACAGACCTACTTTGGTATAAAAGACAGGTCTCAAAGTTCACCTCTTAATCCTACATGAATCCAGTTTTGAACATTGTCTGGTTTCAGCTCAGAGTGGGATATATGCATTCCAGTCATTGTGCTCTGGATTTTCTGCTGATTTTTTTTCATTATCCTGTGACTGTCTCATGTAAAATAATTGTTGCTTTTCAGAGCGGAGCCGGTGTTCTCTCTCCCAGTTCTGAATGTTTCTAGCATAGCTCCCTGAGTACCCGCTAGTAGCTTTTCCCTTCTTTTTTCTCCCTAAGGCTTGTGGGTTATTTAGCTGAACTGTACTATGAATCCAATGCAGCACCACAAGAGCAGCTTTGATTCACAGTCCTAAATTGCTGCAGGAGGGGCAGAATAGCTCCCAACAGCCCATCTCATACCACCTGTGCTTTCAGGGACTCCAGGAAGTTCTGTGGATAAAATTGTCAGAGCTGAGAAGAGTTCAACTCCCAGAGGAGCTTACTCTTTCTCTGTGGCTAAGTAGCATTCCAAGTAAAAGAAACCTTAGATAAGGATAGAAATATATCCTAGACATCTAAGTGCCTTAGATGAAAGCCTGTCTGTCTTTGAACATATTTCTTCCCTTTTGAAATGGATTTGAGGTAAAGAAGATGTGCAGCAGAATCCGTTTACTCTTTCTCTAAACTTCATGTATGAATTCAGGTCCATTCACCGCTGTATCTTGCTTTTTAGACAATAAAGTTTAGACACCTCTGCATACATAGGTGCAAAATCAGTTAGGATCAGGATGGATGTACAGTCTGCTGGGTGAAAAACTGAGATGGCTGAGTCCAAACAGTGGTAGTGAATGGAGGTAAAACCAGTTGGTGGCCAGTCAAATGGATGCTCCCCAGGGCTTAGTACTGGGGCCAATTCTGTTTAATAACTTTATCAAGGATGAGGGGTCTTTACCAAGGGAATCAAGTGTGCCCTCATTAATTTGCAGATGACACCAAATGCAAAAATTGTTGATCTGCTTGAGTGTAGGAAGGTTCTGCAGAGAGATCTGGACAAGACGGATCAATGGGCCAAGGCCAATTGCACGAGATTCAGCGGGGCTAAGTGTTGGATCCTGCACTGGGCCACAACAACCGCATGCAAAGTTACAGGCTTGGGGAAGAGTGGCTGGAAAGCTGCTCAGAGGAAAAGAAACTGGGGTTCTGATTAGCAGGTGCTGAACATAAGCCAGCTTGTGCCCAGGTGGCCAAGAAGGTGAACAGCATTCTGGCTTGTATCAGAAATGGTGCGGACAGCAGGACTAAGGAAGCGATCATCCCTATGTATTCAGCACTGGTGAGGCTGCACCATAAATCCTGTGTTCAGTTCTGGGGCCCTCGCTACAAGAGAGACCTTGAGGTGCTGGAGCTCGTCCAGAGAAAGACAACAGCCTCACACTCACAGACCCTTGTTCTCATGGGGAACTTCAACCACCCTGATATCTGTTGAAGGGATGGTACGGCCCGGCACAAGCAATCCAGGAGGTTCCTCGATTGTGTGGAAGACAACTTCCTTCTGCAAGTAATAGA
>WYDI02039994.1:0-13571 GCA_009867235.2 Psittacus erithacus
CAGTGGCTCAGCACCCTTACAGTAAAGAACTTCTTCCTTAGATCCAGTCTAAACTTCCACTGTTTCAGTTTAAACCCATCACCCCTTGTCCTGTCGCTACAGTCCCTAATGAAGAGTCCCTCCCCAGCATCCCTATATCCCCCTTCAGACACTGGAAGCTGCTCTGAGGTCTCCACGCCGCTTCTCTTCTCCAGGCTGAACTTATCTTTGTTCTGTTTTCCCTATTCATCTCAGCACAGTGTTTAGCCTCGAAGTCTCCCAGGCTCTACCCTACTTTAAATTATGTGCCTAAGAAATAGCAGATGATTGATTTGAGGCTGCCAATAATGCATTCCTGCCCTCAGAAGCCTCAGGTTTAGCAGCCATATTTGCTCTTTCTTCCCTCTGCATGATTTTCTTGCTCCTGTACATTGCTCTTTGTCTTCCTTGGTTGTTTCACTGGGCAGTTTCTCGAGTGTGCAGCAAAAGGAAGCTCTGTGCACTTAGCTCCTATCCCACACAATCTGGCCAGGAAACTGTGGTTTAAAGCAAACTCAGAGGATTCAAAACATAACTCCTGAAAGCATCTGTTAAGCTACATGGGTTCAAATATGATCTAGGACTTGATTCCATTCATGGAATGTGGTCCCACTGGTTGAGGATGGGTAAGGAGCAGAATTTGGTTGTCCTAAACCTGACTCATCTATCAGGATGCACCTGACTGATGGGATGTGTGTTAAGGTCTTTGGAAATAACTGTTTTTTCATACCTGCAGGGTGATCAGCTTGTCCCACTGCAGCACCAGGAGCTGCAGACACACCAGGGTAAGTGGGAAAAGGACCAAACTGGAGATTATGGAGTTGAACTCAAGGCACTTTGGGTAAGGTTCAGCTCACCCAAGCTGAGATGCTGACAGTGCAGGGCCCAGTCCAAGCAGGGGTATAGCATCTAGCTCATGCTATGGCTGAAGGGTTTGGCTACCAGGCCACATGTGTGTCTGAGACAATCTGGAACCAGCTTGGTGCCCACAGAGCTCTCCATGGACTGATTCGCTCATTGATTATGCAGAACATGGCAAAAAAGAGTTTGTGTAAAAGGGTGGTCAGGTCTGCTGCTGGGAGCAGAGAGGGGAGAAGGAAGGAGGGGAGAGTGATTCCTCTTCGGGCAGCACCAAGCTGTTAGACTGGTTCAGTTTGTCATTCGTTGGCATCCTCAGATTCCTTTCTTAGAGCCCAGTAACTCTGAATATGAATTATGATCATATTCTTTCCATCCATTCAAGACACCTCTTTGGAGGCCCCTCTGAGCTGTTGGCCTTTTTCTAGGACCTTGGCAAGGCTGACTGTTTTGGCATGACCAGGGATGGGTAAGCTCCACTCTACAATCCTGGGTCCTCCAGGGTATAAGAACTACCTTGACCCTGCTCTTGTCTCTCACCTTGAACAGTCATAGAATCATAGAATAGTTTGGGTTGGAAGGCAACTTTAAAGGTTGCCTTCAAATGTAGTCCACTCCCCCTGCAATGAGCAGGGCCATCTTCAGGTCACTCAGATCCACATCCAACCTGACCTTGCAGGGATAGAGCATCTACCACCTCTATGGACAACCTGTGCCAGTGTTCCACCACTCTTGTTGTAAAGGCGTCTTCCTTATACCTGGTCTGAATCTCCCCTCTTCAAGTTTAAAACCATCACCCATTGTCCTCCTGCTGTGCAGGCTGTGCTGGCCCTTCATTTTGACCCTGAATGCTTCATCATTGGACTTCAGTCTCACCAGCCTTCCTGGGTGGCCCAGCACACCATTTTATCTGGATGAGTAACACCAAGACGGCTTACTTCAGACTGGGTCAGAAGAGCATCTGATCATTCCATCTCCTTGTCTTGGATTGCTGCACAGACATAGAGTGCTGGGGCCTTTTACTAGCAAAGGAAGTGGAAATACAGGATTTCAGTTTATATCAGGTCCAGACTGGGCTCTAGGTTGGAAAATCCACCACAGCATGGTGAAGGTGGGTGTGCTCACACTGCAGTTCAAAGCACCCCTCACAAAGCTGCTTTTAATGGTGCGAGGCAGACCCTGGTGTCTTGTACTTCAAGACTGCAAGATGTCCTTCAGGTCCTCTAGAGACTCCTGCTGATGTTTCTCACTTTCAGCTCCATCCATCTCACATGAGGGCCCAGAGGGCCACTGGATTCCTCATCAGTGTCACACTGCTCTGGCCAAGCTTCTGTCCATTGTGCAAGTGGGTAGATGCAGCTACTACCTACCAGTATAAGTGACTGCGGACCCAGCTACTAGACCTTGATCCTGTTGGCTCTCCAGGTAAGACTGTGCTAGGAAGCCATCACCAGCTACTTGGACCCCATGAGGGAGCAGTAAGCATTTCCAAAGGAGTTTCCTCAGGTTCCTTTCTGCCTTTTTTCTTCCCAGTTTTGCATATTTCTGATGCTTTGATATGTCCCTTGCTTTCATTTCTGCCATCTTTGTAATCTGAGTTTTCTTTTGATCCATTTCCCAATTTTCCCAAGTTTCTGTTTAGATTTTCCAGTTTGGCTCATGCCCAGCAGCGACGCTGTGCAAAAGCGGATTCCTTGGGCAGAGTACAAGAACAGAATGTGCACGTAGAGGCTCTTCTCCTCAAAAACGCCCCAGACACCAAGAATTTGCAGCTTAGGGACTTCCCCAGCCCAAGGTGGTGTTGATGGGTTTAGTAACACTGAGGGGTTTTTCTTCCATAAATCTACTTGGTTTCTCCTTAAATTGCATACAAACATCTGGCTTCTGGGACATGGTGCAGCCTGCAGTCCCACCGCTCCTGGTGAGGGTCTTGGCTGTGTGAAAAGTGGCATCCAGTGCATTTTGGGGTTGGTTTTGTTATTTTTAAAGCCACCAGCTGGCTTAATTTAATGCCCCAATAACTGTAAGTTCTTCTCTACCCTCTATCAGCCGCTTGGTCTGGAAGATCTCTATTGTATCCCCATCAGTTGTCTCTTTTCCAAAGTGAAGTATCCCAGCTTACTCAATAGCTCCTTCTACAGATGCCCTTCTCTGTCCTTGATCAGTATTGCTGTAATTCTCCAACCCTTTCCTAGTTCTATTGAACTCCTACCTGAGATAGGAGGAGGACTGGGTCTCAGCTTAAAGTTCCATGAAATCCCAGTGCTTACAGACAACAGTTGCTGTTTCTTGCCATTCCTGCTGGCATGAGCTAAGGAAGAACATTAATTTTCCAGAAGTGATCAGCTGGGTGTTAGTAAAGCAACAAAGCAATGCTTGGGTCAAGATCAGAAGCAGTCAGTGCTTCAGAATATTACCTGTGGTGAGCTGAGGATTTATTTACTCCTTAGCCTAAAGCTGCTGGGAAAACCACCATTTTCCCAGGATATTGCAACACAATGGGGCATGGGAGGAGGGATCTGTCTTATAAAAGGAGGATGTCTACAATGTGAGTGTCTACATCTGAGCTAACTAGCTAATTTACCATGTTCTCTTTATGGACAATGAGTTTCCAATAGATAATAAACACTTAATGAAGTACAGCCTTCTATAAAAATATCATCTTAAATCTCCTGGATGGTCACGGTGGAGAACAGGACATCAGGAATCACTGCAAGAGATCAAGACAGGAAACATAGCTGGTATACATGCTATTCTGCTCTCCCCATTGACAACGAAGGAGAATCAGAGCAGGGAAATGTGATGAAGATAACCAAAAGTGGTGAGTGATGGGATTACTAAAGGAGGGCTACAACTCTTCAGCTGGAAGTTCTGGGGCCTGTCAGACGGATGAATGCAATTCTTACTGCCCTAACCACAGGCAGGGATCACTTGCTACTTGAGCAGTTCAGGCACACTCAACACATGCCATGGGCTGGAGTTAGGATCTTTGGTGCTGTCCAAGTAAGCCTACTGACACTGCTGTGAGAGAGGAGTTCTTTGCTTCTCTTGAATCTCTCAAAATATCTTTCCTCCAAAAGCTTACAACATATGGCTTTTTCTCATGAATTAAATAAAGTTGGGTGGCAATTGAAATACAGTGAAAAGTTCCTTGACATGCCATAGATAAAAAGACGATGTAAACTATGGGTATGAAATAATGTAGATACTTGCCCAAATGGCTACAGGAGAGTGAACAGAGCAAAAAGCAGCTGACCCAGAAAACTATGTGGTTTATCAGAAATATGGCCATTGCGGCAAATGTCCCTGAAAGTGCTTTCAAAACAGCATAGATCAGATCAGCTCTGAAATAAATGAATGTAACTGGAGCGAGATCTACAATGTCAAGTCCTGAAGCATCCCTACCAGGAACTGGGATAAGCAACATGCCAGGACAGAACACAACGCTGCTTCTTTTTTCCAGTTTTTATGGGGTTTATTGGCTTATGAACTCCATGACAAAGCCTAATCCTGGGCCTTGTACTGTGCAGTGGAGCAAGCAGAGCTGTTAAACAGTCTTCTGTTATACAGGTCTCAAGTGCCCTTGCTGCTGCTTTCAACTACTTTCCCTTCCACTGACGTATTAAGCCCTGCTCCTCCAAAGCCCTCAACACATCTGAGCCTCATCCCTGCCTCTGGCAAAGCATTTTCCATTCCTGCTGTCAGCACAAAGCATTACTTGACCCGTGTGCTAAGGCATCCATGTCCCTGCTTCATGGCTTGTTTCATGCCCACCTCCACAACCAACTTGTCTTGGCCAGCATCTCTCCTGACACCTTCCTTTCTGTTTCAGACACCAGGGAAAAGGCCCTGCTACAGTGGCTCCCCAATAAGCTAAGAAGGAAGAGAGGTCTGGGGACGAGACAACCACTCATGTTGTCCCTCGTGCTGAAGACTTAATGCCCTTGCAGGGGGACTGTGCAGGCAGGAGGTGGGACAGCTCAGCTCTGTCATCCAGGCAGGTTATAGAGATGCTCTATCTTGGAAAAGTGCCATGTGTAGGAAAAGAAGCAGCAGCAGCCCAAGCACACCCTGGAGAACAATACTGGTGTCAGTAACAGAAAGCAGGTCTCAGCGTAACCTCTCCATCATGGGACATTTGAGGATACAGCTGCAGGGATGGGAGCGCTTAGAGGTTCAGTTGGAGTTCCCTAAGTGTGATTGGGAAGTGCTGCATTTCACAACCTTGCATACACCTCTACACTGTTTGCAAAGCGAACCTTTTGAAGGAGGGTGTGAAAGGCAGCAGCGCACCACCAGCTCAGCAAAGCTGCCATTCTTACTTGTTGCTTAGGTGGATTGGCTTCACTGGCTACCTGCCTATCTGGAGCCCTACCACGTATGTATCTCCATAGTCCTGTGATTTTATGGGAGTGTTTTCAGAACATGGGGATTAAACCTTCCTAACATTTGTCTCAATGGACACTGGGTTCTGGTAATTTGTTGCTGAGTTCCTCTGTGGAAGTCTGTGTAATTGCAATTGAGAGGATCAGGCCGGGCATTAAACAGTGCCTACCCTGCAGGGTTGTGAATCCACAGGACAAGTGCCAGGAAAGGTGTGGGCATCTGCATCCTTGGAGGTCTGCAGGACTTGACTGGACAAAGACACAACCATCCTTATCTAGGTTTGACAGCAACTTGCCTTGGGACAGGAGGATGGTTAAGAGACTTCCAAAAGGTCCTTCCCGCCAGCATTTCTATGAGATGTCTGCTTGTGCAATGCATGCTTGGTTATATGTGTCTGTGAGAGCATGCTCTGTGCATGGGATCTCCCTGGTATGTCCATGAACATTAGACCCATTGGCAGTGAGCCCAAGCAGAAGCAGAAATGGGTTGGGTAGGTGCTAGATGCCGAGGCACCGCAGATGCCTCTTTAGTTTTCCCTTAACCCACCAGTTTAGCTGCATAACCAGGTGCCCACAGCTGTCAAAGGCAGCACTAAACTTTGGCAGCAGGATATTCCCTATATATTATTCCGTACGGCACCGTCGAGCATCCCGAAGCTGCTATGGGGATTGCCGACGCTTATCCTCCTCGCCCAGCAAGGATGGAGGGAGCTGGTGGGACGCGACCCGGCACGGACACCCTGAAGGCTCTGGGGGCCAGCGGGTCCTCAGGGAGCCCCGGGGGTGCCCGGCGGCTGTGGGACGGGACGGGACCGGACGGGAGGAGGGGGCCGCCCCGCCTCCCTCTTAAAGAGCCGCGGCGCCGGGCGGCCTCGCAGTGAGCTGCGGAGCGGCACCGCCCGGCACCATGCCCTGCGCTTTCTGCCGCATCCTCATCATCCTCCTCCTCCTCCCCATCCTCCTCCTCCTCCTGCCGCCGCCGCCCGCCGCCGCCTACTTCGGGTCAGCACCGCCCGCGGGGATCGGCCCCTGGCGCCGCCTCCGCGCAGGGACCCGGGGAGGGAGCGCGAAGGGTCCGCGGGACAGCGCTGGGTTGGGGGGGAGCGCGGAGGGTCCGCGGATGCTGCGCTGGGGGAAGGCTCGGAGGCTCCGCGGGCTGCTGCGCCCTTGCGCTGGTCCCGGTGAGCGGTGTCCGGCGGGGAGTTGAGTTTGAAAAGGGTGGGAGAAAGGGGTGCGGGCGCTGGGTGTGAGCACCGCGGAGAAACGGGACAGGGGAAGATCAACGCGTGGACAGCGGGACGGAGGGACGGGCTGGAAGATGCTGGGAGCAACCGGGATCAAAACTTGCTTGCTTGAACCGCGCTCCGTTTCTGTTCAGGATGCGAATTAGCCCCGGCTAGTTGCAGGCTGCGGCACCCCGCTCCAGGCTGCCTCCCTGGAGGGAAGAAGGTGGGAGGAGGGAGGCCGGCCTCAGCAGAGAAGTCTGGGTGACATGTGGGTGCTGCGGGGCTCAAAGCCAGCCCAGGGATAGAGGGTGCGCTGGGGCGCAGGGAGGCAGAACTGATGCTTCAGCCCGGATACGGAGCAGGATAAACCTGGGCACGACTGCCCCTGGGTGCGTGCCCTCCCCTCACATTTCAGTTTGCTTGGTTAAAGGCAAAGTGGGATTCGAACAGGTTGGGTCAATGCAGAATTTCCCGTGAAGATGGGTTTTGGTTTTCTCAGTAAGCTGCTTCTCAGGGAGGTTTTTCAGACTCTCTTGTGCTAACCAGAGCTGTTAGGGCTCATATCGCAGTGAGTGTAGAAGAGCCACTAATACCAATACATTCAGACACTGCTGTGAGTGATGGTAACACTCAAGACAGATCCAGAGGGTCTTGGTGCCTCTCTACTGATCCTCCCATCAGGTGCCAGACACTTCTTACATTTGCTGGCAAGCATCTGCAGGCTTGGCAGTGCTTACATAGGGCAATGATTGGTATTTCATTTCTGCTGCAAAGCTTCCTTAAAACAGATGGATTTTAAGTTAGTTAATTGTATTGTTCAGCCTAACTCGTATCTAAGCACCTGCTGCCAGGGGAGGACTCTACCATTCTTGGTCATTCATGGTGTGTATGTACACACGCTCTACAAAGGAGCTGGGCTGTGGTGAGTGTTTGGCTTTCCAGCTACAGGGGACACGTGCACATGGTTGTACTTAGTGGAAGTGAATGTCTTTGCGCCTTCCTTTCAGATAACTAACACAGAGTGGTCAATGACTATTACTCAGGCTCTTAAAGCGACCTTACTGATTCTTCATCTTGTGTCAATGATCTGATGTAAGCTGCTTTCTGGGCATGAAATCTGGGTGTGCTGCCTCTCGACAGTGCATAGCTCACGATCTGAGGCTGCAGTTTCACTTCTGAAAGGTTTCTTCCTTGAGGGGTTTGTCACAGGGCTGCCCTACGTATTCTCACCTCTCCATTTAAAAATCACAAGAAGAAAACCAAAGTCTAAGAACTCATTGGGTGCTTGGTGGTGGTTAATAATGTGAGCCATGGGTGCTTATTTTGAGCTCATAGACATAGAGGAACTCCAGTATCTAAAAGTCCTGATGTGAATGCCTGATACAGCATAGTTTGGAAGTATCTCACATCCAAATTACTACTGAATTAGAGGGACCGTAGGCCCTGGTGCAGCACTCCACCTCTAAGTTTTGCCAAATAGGAGAGACTTATGCATAGGAGCCAGATCTTTGCTTTCCAAACACTTAATTGAGGAAACTTCTGAAGACGTAATGAAAGGTGCAGGAGGCTTCTGGGTGCCAATCTGCAAAGAGAGGACCTGAGCCTTTTCTGTTGTGCACAGTGGCTTTGGCAAAGGTGAAATAATGCTGTTTGGAAGCAGTGAAAAATGCCAAGTTTGATTCCATCAGGACCAAGGTAAAGCAAGAAGTGCACAGGGTAGTCCAGCAGAAATGGTCCAAGGGCCCAGCAAAGATGAAGGTAAATATACAAAATTAAGCCTTGCCATACTTAACACAGCCTTACACTGGAGAAATACTGGCAGCTGTGGGCAGACCTTGGAAGACCACATTCCCATCACCTGGGGTTGTTGGCTATCTGATATCAGTGCACTGGCTATGCTTGAACAGACCTTAAACTGCCAATGCTGGCTCCACAGAGGGGTACATTGGAGCCTACAGGAGAGGGGAAGAAAATAAGCTTTACATGAAATGTGGTCCACCTGTTGTTCAGATGATGTTGGGCTTGCCTGGCTCATTAGATGGAGGAACCCAGGAGGAGCTGCCCCATTAGATGCAGGAACCCAGGAGGAGCTGTCTCCCTGGTACACAGACAGCGTACACCTCTTGACTTTCTTCATGCTTATTTTGTTTCCACCTTTGTTTCAATCTCCCCCATGCTGCAGCCCCGCTAAGGAATTCCCTCCTCATCCTAGCCGTGCTTTTGCTTTCAGGATGTACAACTCCTTGGGTGGGAATCTCTCTGCATCTCACTAAAAGCTCTCAGCCTCCTGTTGCCTTCTTATGGGCTGGGTTTCACCAAGTGGAAAGTAGTTCAGGCTGTGCTGGAGGGCAAAGAGCTCCTCAGAGAGTGTAAGAGGATCTCTTCCTAGAGTTAGGTCAGGGCAGAATTCAGCACAGAGCAACCTCAAGTAGGATGTTGTTGGATAGGTGGGAGCCACACACTTGTTTAAAGCCTTCTCCTGGAGAGACCTCCATGGGGCAGGCCGCAACATGTCTCATTCACGGGCCAGTTTGGCCTGTGCAATGTGGGCAGCCAGGTCTGCTGGAGCCTTTCTTTACAACTTGTCCTTGAATACCTGTGGTAGGTACAGAGGCGCCAGGCTTCCTGGATCTTCCCACCATGTGCTGTCTGCCTTCGCAACTCCTCTTAATTCAGCCTACCTGTGTCCTCTGGAGCTAGCTCTGCTCCCATCAAAGTCAGTGACACAACTGTTGCTCATTTCATGATGGAAGGGGCCCTTAGAGATTAAAAACAACACACGACTTGCAGGTCTATTGAAGCTTAGGTTTGCATAGTTCTGAAAAGAGCTTAATATGTCAAATGACATCTTAATGTAATAAGGGTACCTTCAAAAATGCTGTTCTCGCTCATATACCCCTGGTATACAAGATAGAAGGATACCCCTGTACCCTGTATCCCCTAGAAGGATACCCCTGCATTATTCTAGAGATGTTGAGTAAGCTTTGGGTTTCATCCAGTTACCTACGTTCCTATGTTTTCTTTGGTAACTGTTATTGAAGCATTTCCCTGATGCACCTTACTACCAGTAGGGACTCTGTTGTCCAGTTCTGACCCTGGAAAGATTTCTGAAGATGTTTCTTTTCCTTTTAAGCTGATAAAACAAATGTGTATATTACTTCCAGGCCGAATAATCCTTCCTCAAAGTACAGTATATCAGGAGGGTTTGTTACAGCATCCTCCTTTGCATTCTCGGACACAGAATACTGGGGTATTTAAAGAGTGTATTAGCAGAAAGAGAGCAGAAATGGAGAAGGAAGGCAGCTTTCAGATGAGACTTGAAACGATGGAGTCTGTAGTGACTGTCACAGCAGAGATGATGTGTGGCTACGGATGCATTAAGTAAAGGCTCTTCACAGATGCTTTTTGCTTATCTTCCATTCCCAGATTCTCTTTAGTGACTATCTCAGAGTATCAGACTTCCCATAAAACTGTCCCACTGAATGTTGAGTGTTTCATGTAAGGAGCGTGGCCAGTCCAGAGTTAGGCTGAATTAGATCTCCCATGTAATGAACAACCAGACTGCTGTCCTGCTTTGGCTGTTCAGCAGCAGGGACTGCACTGCCCTGAAATCAGGAGCTACATGGAGATGTTTCAGTGACTGAGGCAAGAGGGGAAAGGATATAAACAAGTATGTCCAGTCTGTGGGAGCACAGAGCAGATAATGATGAAGAACTCAGTGCAGGTAGAATGAACTGGTGCATAGGCACTGACTGCAACTGTTCCCAGCTAAATCCTCATACCATACCTCTTGTCCCAAACCAGCCATCTCTTCCAATGTAAGAATTTTATATGCTGTTCCCTGTGGAGTTTCAGGAGATTCAGTTCATCTGTTGCTGTTCCCCAAAAGAGTTTGCAGCGAGCAGAAATGCTCATTGCAAAGGATTCCAACTCATCACCTCATGTAAACCTCACCTGAGATTTTAACTCAGCTATTTTTCTTTGTGAGGAGCAGAAAGCTTGACAGAAAACCTGGAGGGCTGCAGGTATAAAGAGGGTCTGAAATGACAACTCTGATGGAGAAAGGTAAAACACCTTTGAGATCAATAGTTTATCCCAAGATGCCTCTTTGGAGATTTCTGCCACCTTCTCTGTAGACAGCGGGTGGTACAAAGCATGGAAGATCATTCTGTTCAGTCAAGACACTACAGCACTGCTGCTGGCCATCCACTTGTCCAGGGATGAATATTGGGGATGAAATAATGTTGCTTCTGAAAGGATTTAAACTCTATTCCACCGAGTTGCCAGGGAGAAAGGAGAGCCTAGGACCTATTGTGCACTGCAGAGGCCTTGATTTGATCTGTCATTGTCCCATATTCTCTTTCACCTCTGCCGAATGCTTGTTGCAGTTATCTGCGGGGTGTAGATATTTCTGTGGAACATTAAAGGCCCATGAAATCAGATACGGAGGACTGTTGTGGCTCCCTTTGATTTTTCTCCTTACTTGGGAGAGGTAGAAAAGGCATATTTTTAGGGATTTTTAAGATCTTTCAGATCCAGAGGACACTGGGCATTGCACAAGAACAGGCTCTCATTAAAAGTTTCTTAAGCAGCTGGAATGTGGCTGGAAGGAGATTAAAGGAAATAGATGAATTTAGCAAAGTGCTTAGACAGAAAAGGAGGGAGAAATAAAAGTTGGAGATCCTTATTGTTCTTTCAGATTGCTAGCAGGTGTTCATTAATTCAAAGAGTTTATTTTCTTTTCTGCCATATGATCTGTAGATAATAAACTCTAAATCATCTAAAATCAATGTGCAGTTTGCCTAACTGCAAATATCTGCATATTTTCTATTTAATCTTGTAAGAATGTTCTCATACTGTGATCTTGATCTGATCCTATGGTAGTTTTACCATAAGGAAACACGGTTACAGTCAGAGTTTGCAAGGTTTTGCTCTTATGGGTAATCTTAGCTGTGCCTGTTGTGACTCTGAGGGTGGCTTCTGCTCCCAGCGTTGCCACTGGACCTTGGGTAACCCGTTTTATTTCTCTGCCTCCTGACCTAAATTGAAAGTTATGTGAGCCACTGGTTTTGAGAGTTGTGTCTGTGCGCTGATCTGAGGGAATGAATCCTGATCTCTGTAGGAACTTGTTCCTAATTATGGACGTGTGAGTGCATCTGGAGGTTGTAGGCTACTGTGAGAGTGAATGCATAAGTGTTGTGAGGTTGGGTCAGCTGAATTGTGCTATAATCCCCATGCCTGGGTAGAGTGGATTGACTGCAGAGAGATCTAGACATCTAACTCAGAAATAGATGTTAAAAGTATAAAGTATGTGGAGGACTAAAACTGTAGCACCAGTGCTTGCACCATCAAAGAGCCATGCTTTTACAAGGAACCCGATAATGGTGCAGAGGTGAAGAATTGCACTTCCTACACTGCTATGGGGAACTGCTTGTTTGGCATTGCACCAGCTTTCTACCTCGTGTCCATCTCCATCTGCCTTGGTTTGCTCAGGCACTGAAGGTGATGGGGAGTCGCTGCACCACTGGTGGGGATGCCACAGCCAGGCAGTCTTTGTAGATGTGCTTCAGAGATTGCTCCTGTTTGCATCCCTCCTTATCCACCCTTCCTGGTCTGACTCCCACAGTCACTTTGAGGAGCAGCATAGCCCAGTTTTCCTGACTGAGAGAGAGGAACAAGAAGGAACTGGCTCATCTGTTTGTCCATGTTGAAGTGCTTGTGGACTTGCAAAGAAAACAGCAGCGCTTGGAGGAGGGAAGACGTAGTCTGAAAATGATCATATGGGGGCTGAGATGTGTCCAAAAGTAAAGGTTTTAGGATGCTTCCATTTCTCTGTTTAGTTTTGGTATTTTCTGGGTGGGGGTTAAGGCAATCTCCAATTCTCACCTGTTTGGTAATAAGGAGAGGCACTCCTGATCAGTGTTGTGCAAATGCAGGACTGTTCCCAGGTTGTTTGCATCAGAGTAAATTAATTTCTCTGTGTTTTCAAGCAACCCAAAGATGTTAAGGGAGATAAATTTTGCAAGAAAGATATTCTCTTGCCATGAAGAGTAAAACCAATTGTCTCAAGTTTGTGACAGTTTTCAGCTGAATTGCATATAAACACGTGTAAGTGCATTGCTGTGGCATTTGGAAACGTATTTTTAGTTGAGCTTTCCTTTATTTTTTTAAGCACAGAAATGTCTTCCAGCAAAATTTTGTGTGCCCTAGAAAGGTGATCATGGGTAATGTCTCTTTGTTGTCTTCTGTAGCTGTCTAGTAGCATGGTACCAGTGCCCACCAAACCCTGGAAGGACGTGGTTAATGCTTTAAGGAGTTAGCACAGAGGTGTAGCACTACTGAATAAACCAAACCTCTGTATGAGATAGTGAATGTACTGAGAAGGGAACAAAACTGCAGGGTGAAAACGTGTCCTCTTCATGGAGTCAAGAAAGCTTCCCACCTGAGGTTGCTGGTGGCATTTTTCCTTTCTCCCCACAGTGTTAATCTTTGGCTTGGTGTGTGGTGGAGGTGGGATATTAGATCTAATCAATCTGTATTGGTAAGTCTTCTGAGCTGGTAAAGAACCCTCATTGTCAGCTTTCTGAATATCCTTCCCTCTGATCACCTTTTTCCTTCTAGGATTGCCGTCTTCCATCACTCACTGCCTTCTCTGCTTCCTTTCAGCTTGACCGGGAAAGAAGCTCTGACCCACTTCCCATCCCTGGGACCCTCCACAAATGCTGCCCAGGGAAAGGTCCACATGAAGCAGTGTGACTTGCTGAAGTTGTCCCGCAAGCAGAAGAGGCTGTGCCGGCGGGAGCCTGGCTTGGCAGAGACCTTGCGGGATGCCATCCGGCTCGGAGTCATGGAGTGCCAGTACCAGTTCCGCAGCGAGCGCTGGAACTGCAGCCTGGAGGGACGCACCAGCCTGCTGAAGCGAGGTACAAGGTAGTCCTTTGTTTGCAGTATAAAATCCCACTTGGTGCTGTAGTCCCTGGAATAGGCACATTGTTGAGCCTGGAGAGGACAAGGCTCCTGAAGGGGAGACCTTAGAGCAGCTCCAGTGCCTAAAGGGGCTGCAGGAAACCTGGAGAGGGGCTTT
>WYDI02039995.1:0-32025 GCA_009867235.2 Psittacus erithacus
TAGTTACTGGACTGTTCTTATCTCAACCCATGGGAGTTACATTCTTTCCATTCTCCTCCCCATCCCTCTGGGAGCGGGGGGCAAGGAGGACAGGTTGTAGGGGGGGAAAGCGAACGCGCTACATGCTTTTCTAACTTACAACTAAGCTTAAACCACGACAGTTGCCCAAAGAAGTTGGGAATGCTCCATCCCTGGCAGTTTTCAAGGCCAGGTTGGACAGACCCTTGGGTCACATGGTTTAGTGTGAGGTGACCCTGCCCATGGCAGGGGGGTTGGAACTAGACGATCTTAAAGTCCTTTCCAGGCCTAACTATTCTATGAGTCTGTGATTCTAAATAGGCTGGATCCAGTTAGCTGGACATGGTTACTTGACAAGATTTTGTTCTTTTCTGAGTCATCATTGTTTCATAGTATCTTGCATACTGTGCAAAAGTAAAAGTAGTGACAAAGCAATATTCTTTTTAAACTCTTTCAAACATCAGTTTTTCACTTGAAACTCATTATGAAACTTTTCCATTTGCACACTTCCCTTTCTCTCCTCTCTGCCTCACCTTGCCTCTGGTAAAGTAGGCCCTGAAAAGTCTCTCCACTTTCAGTTCATGTTCGTGTGGTTTTCATGAAAGTGTTCAGGTACTGTTAGGGGAAGAGATACTTCACAGTACAAAAGCTATATTGCCCAGTCAGATGAGAGCAGTTTTTAATGAGGTCAGTAGAAAGCAGCTGTATATCAAGGAGAGAAGCAGGGTTTTTTTAAGTGTCATATATAGTGAGCCAGAGTTTTACAAAATGGATCTTAATTTATACCACCAGGATAGCAAAAAACTGGTGTGTTTTCTCTAAACCTTAAACATCCTCTGAGTTGCTGAAACGTTAAACACAAAAAGTGCAGAGGGTAAGTTCTTTTACAAATTGATAATTAGGATACAAACAACTGTTGAATAAGGTCAATCAAAATACTTAGATTCAATTTAGACCCTTAACATGATTTTAAACTGTTTTAAAATATTTACTGAAAATAGCTTATTGAAGAATGAAGAAGACATATAAAACGTAACTTTTTTTCTAGAAAGTAGCAAAATAGCATTGTTCCATCAGGAAGTCTTCTTCCTTCTTCCCCCCTCAAGCTACCAAAATGAAAACCATCTATCAGGCTCACAGTGTCTTTTTAAGGACATGGGTTTATATTACTCACTATGCATGTTCCATAGCTGCAGTAAAGGGCAAAAACACTTGGCGAAGTAGAACGGCAGTGGCCACAGGGAAGAAATGTGGAACAAGCATTAGCTGCGTATGCGCGTGCATTCATGCTTCAAAGCAGAATAAGAAACAGTGAACACATACTGGAATTCAATTCATTAGGATTGTTGTAGGGCAGTGTGTGTGTGTTTTCATCATGTGGATTTATTGAGTAATTGTATGGAACAGGTTTTAGATATCCCTAAAGCTAAACTTGATAAGAAACTATACTGTCATGTGGAAACAAAAAAAAAATTTATCTGTTGAAGTACTTAATTGTAGCTTAGAGCAGAAGCAATTATTGTGTATCTATTTATTATGTAAAATAAAGAGGAAAATGAAGAAATCTTTAAAATTGGGAAACATGCTGAATGCTGTGAAAAAAATCTTTAAATTCTAGGACCCTTAGCCAAGATAGGATGGAGAGAAGGAAAATAACTGAAGATTGGTAATGAGATGAGCAATTTCATCTCTGAAGATGCATGAAGTAGTCTATGCTGTCCTACTGTATACAAACAATCTTCTTCACTGTGAAAGGGCTGTCTTTAAAAAGCAATTTGTATAAATTGAATTTCTACAAAACTACATCTGTGGAGTACTAGTTATTTACAAGAGCAGTTTGCTTTTTCCCCTCTTTCTCAAATTTGACACAAACTTTTTGATCCTTCTTTCCCTTCCCCCATCCCCTGTTTTTTTGTTTCATCATCATGATGAAAGTCTATTCCAAACATGTATTTCTTCCATATCTTTTTGGTTTTATATTTACTGAAATATCATATTGACTCCAGCAGCATAATCCATGTGTCCTTAATATAGGTGCATTTGTTTTGTTAGTGTGCATTGCCGCGGGAAATCCTACTATGTTTATATTAATAATAATAGTAATAACAATAATAATAGTAATAACAATAATAATCAGTTATTTAATACTTCTGTCTCTGATTTATAGGAGATCTTGCTGTGTGTTTGAACAAGTAAACATCAAGTGTTTTCTTAGCAATGAGGGCAGTCCCTGAAAGTATTCATTAGCATAAACTCTGAAATAATTGCAGGGAAACAATAATTTTGGACAAAATCTGTGTTCCTCTTGAGATCTACCTCCTTAACATGTCTACCACTGTTCAAAATTACACTAAATCATGTCCAGATCAACAAACACTGTATTAAACTTGCAGCCTCTACACCAGGACTACAGTTTATGTAGCTAGATGATGGCCCATGTGTGATGTGCTGCACATAGACTGGCACAGGTTACATGACGGTTTTTACATGGGTGTGTTGCGGATGCTCCCTTCAGTAAAACCTGCAGATCTTCTTAGGCTATGTTTTTGCTAGCACACTGAAGATTATGTGCTGCTATCCATATCTCTGAAATAGGGAGGGAGGGAGGTCTACTGTGGAGGGATGTCTGTGCTGTGAGAATCCTCATACAAATATGCAGAGACAGTGGCGTCCGAGTATTTGTGCACACATTCGTATGCAAGATGAGCAAATTCATTTTGCTCCAGTTGTCAGCATGAGTCCAAGAGTTTGTGTGACAGCCTGTTAAGTGCAAGTTATAAGTAGCTGATAACGAGATATTTCATTGGAAATATTTATGCAACTTCAGTTGAATAGTCATGCCTGCTATTTTATACACTCTATTGAATTATGCATCAAGTATAAGTCTGCCAAAGCTAATATAATTGGAATTGAAAAGGCTAGTGAATCATCTGGAATTATGAATGCATGCCTACCTCAGTCTTGGTAAAGAGACAAAGGAGAACTTGGATGCCAATGATGTGTAAGAAATTAGAGAGCTAGTACCTTAGTACCTAACTTCAGTTCTCAAAAAAAAAAAAAAAATTGTTACCAGGAAACTTTCTGAACATGATTTTGAGAGATAAATCCTTTAACAGGACGTTATGTGCACATCTACTTGATGAAGCACAATTAAAGCAAAAATCACTTTGTGTTATGGCTAAGACCAAGATTTTCCTGAATTTTCTAGTTCAATCATAAATGTCAGTCAAATACATAAAAATATTTGCATTTATTAGTGTGTAACATTGCTGTTGTACAAGGCTTGTTTAGTCAAGTGGCAGTCAAATTTAAAGCTGCTTGATCTCCTTCAGCTGGTTTTACCTGTTTTTAAATACAATAATTTGCATCTGGATAATGAAAAAAATGCTTAAGACTTCACACAAATTCTGAGAAATTGTATCTCTTTCAACCAGGGAGGCTTTGAGGGGTAGCATATGGGCCTTTTGTGGCTGTAAGCATCTTTTAATTCTTGAGGTATAGTTCCCATTGATGCCACTCCAGAAAAAGACTACCTTGCTTTACCATTTAAAAATGAAAATGCAATGCTTCAGGATAGCAAAGGGGAGAAACTTATGAACACATTTTCCTGTGTCATGCATCAGTTAGGTACAGCATCTTCATACTGCATTAAAGCGCATGCCTCCAGTGCTTGAATATGAAGCTCCACTCTTTGGGGGACAGGGAGGGAGAATGTGGATTCTTACTGCATTGTTTGCTAAGGTTTATAGTGTAAATGTGTGTGTATGCACAGATACATACAGGTATGTATAGTTTGTTCTGTTTCCTTCAACATATGGTTTAAATATAGCTCGGCGAAAGTGTCAGCTAAGTAATTGTTTACCCCATATGAATCATGTTTTGTTAAAAACAGGTTTTGACTAAAACTTGGGTTGAATCTTCTCTTAGTGCAGACAAAGCATATGCTGTCATACAGATTACAGTATTACTGGCTGGAAGCTCAGCGCTGTTGAACAGTTTTTCCTATAGGTGTGATAAGACCCATAAAACTTGAGTGAGGAAGGTGAGCTCCTGCATAGCTGAGCTTCTGAGCAGCCTTTGTGCACCAAGCCATGCACACACATGTGTGTACAGGCACATAGACAGAGCTACTAGTCTCTGCAAGTGGGTTGCACGGTCTGCAGATGTCCTATTGTGTATCTTTTAGTGCAAAACATTAATACCATACAGATATCTACCTAAAACCAGAATGTAAGAACTTAAGAATAGCTGGAAGACGATAGTGAACTGAATCTTCTAGAATGGGAATATACATGCCTCACATTGCCTAAAGATGCAAATGTCGCTGTGTTAGAGAGAATGACTGGCTTTTGTCTGTCTGTTAGGGTTTTTGCTTATTTGTTTGTTTGGAGTTGGTATGGTTTTTTGTCTGTTTTAGTTTTTTGGGTTTGTTTTCTTTTGGTTTGGTTTGGTTTGGGTTTTTTTAAAGCCTTAGTTCCAGAAGCAATTTATACTCAACTGTTTTCCTTCTGCAGCTGATGGATTTCCTGGCTTAACACCTTGGAAGATCATGTTGCTGATTTAGAAGCTTAAGCTCCCAGCATTTAATTTTCACTGCTTCTGCGCAACACGATGGTTACTAAACTTGTCATGATGAACAGTTTGTCTTGAAGATAGTGGAGAAAGGGTGGCCTTGTACTGCCTTTCTCATTTTCCCCTTGTGAGCCCCAAATGCATTAAAAATATCAAAGAAACAGGCTTTCACAAAAACTGAATAGCCAAGAGATTTGTGGCATCCTGTGAAAAATGTGGGTACCATGCTTTGTTCCTTCCTGTTCATTTTTTCTTCAACCTAATGATGACTAGAGTATCTTTAAGCCTAATGTTAAATATTATTGAAGAATAATTACATTTTCTTGCTCAAATGCAGAGCCATTTATAATACTTATTATAGTTTCTGAATGTGTTTACTACACAGGATTTGCTGAGGGGAAAAAAAAAAAAACAAAAAACAACCAACCCAAAACTTGGTTCTCTGGTGTTTCTGATTCAAGAAAAACAGTAATTACCTACTGTTGGGTTTATTGTACTTTTAATTAAAGCAGCTGCTATTGGCCATTCTCAGAGAGATTGGTATGAACCATTGTTCAGATACAATGTAATAATTCCTGCTTTCCTTGAAACCATCTGTTTCTATCTCTGTTTTCAATAACTTAACTTTTATCTTGTCTCCAGCCCAGAATTAAGAACTCCTAAAGACTGACTCTGGACAGGATAAGGTGGTCTAGCAGAAACTTAATGTATTGTGACATTTTGGCTTTGTTGTTTTGTTTGGGATTCTTGTACTTCCATTTGAAATGTCATGTAAACATTCATTCCTAGAAGTACACTTTGTAGTGTCTCCAGCGCTTTGCATCAAATATGCATAGAGTGCTTTTTAACAGCTACACTAGAAAGAGAAACTAGAAATAGAATTGAGTCAGGTGAATGGTTGTCCACCTTAAGCTGGATTTAGACATGTCTTAGATCAAAAGAAATAAAAATGTAACTTGTCCATTCACAACTTGATAGAGGAGCAGCAAACTCTTGATTACAAGATACTCAGAATAATTGAATTCCTCACTCAGTAGTGTGAATGCAGCCCCTAATTACACAGGCTTAGAGAACTGTTCAAGGCTGTTTGCTTTTTCCAACACTGTTCACAAATCTCTGAAATTGCTGTAGTTAAAATTCTGCTAATGACTAGCTCAATTACCTACAAAAGGATTTTGCGACTTTACAGTTTAACATTTTGAGACACACTCAGTTATCAAATGAGTTCCTCTTCCTTGTCCCTGGGTTTTTATTCTTCCCAGATGCAGCAGAGAACATTTCAGGGTTTCAAGGGTGTTCCTGGCAGAAAGTACATAATGATATTCATTGCAAAACTCTCCAGGTACTTGTCAAAATCCTGAAAAGATCATCCTGCACTGGCATTGTGTATTCAGATAAAGCTCTGCAAGTGGCATGATGCTTAGATTTACTACTGCTGCCAGGAGCAGGGGTAGTGTGTTGCTAATGGGTTGCCTGTCAACAATGCTGTGCACTTATGGAAGCTGCTTGCAATTTAATTTTATATTTTACCTAAGGTTTCTGGGGCCTGCCCTAGTGGCTCTTGACAAAGTATCATGACAGTTGAAGAAAGGATGGAAACAGTCCCCTGAGCATTAAGATGACAAAGACTATTAAGACCTTGAACAAATCAACATTGATAGGTCCACACACTTGGGAGTTTTATGCTGAAAATGACATTCTAGCATGGAAGTTAAAGTTGAGCATGTGTTTAGAATGTACAGATCTGTTTTGCAGTCAGATTGTTATTGAGGTAACTGAATAGCTCTCTCTAAATAATAATTAATACATAGGTTATTAATGAAGATGAGAGGAGAGTCTCAAGAGAATCAATCTACCCAAATTTGCAAGAGGAAATCTGAGTCATGCAGATGTCTAAATGTTGACTGTACTAAAAATACTCGCCGTGGAGTTCAGGTTGTCACCTCCCTTAGTGTGTGAAAGAAAAGTGCAGCTAAAGAAAAACTGGGGTAGAGGGCTTGCAAAGATAGTTCTTCAGGGTGGTGCTTGAAGCTTCATCTCTAGAAGCTTGCCCGTGATCCCATACAGGTATGACTAGCTAGCTGGAGCTGCATAATACTGGTCCTGTTTATCTGCGGTCTTCTGGAAGTTTGAAAACCTCATAAGGTACTCATATGCAGTTACCCTTTGTATTTGGAAATCTAATACAGCATTGTTTTCTGAAATATAACTTCCTCTGATTATGTTTTTTTTGCAGTACTATATCTGGTATAGGTTGGTGTACCCTTGGGGAAAAGAGAATGAGTCTATAGTTATTTTTCTAAATTGTGTGAGAACTTAATTTGGAAGTATATTAATGACTCCGAAACCCACGTAATTTGTTCCATAAATTACTTTGTTCTGATTTTTCTGGAATTCTCCAGATGACTGGAAATTGGTATTTTCAGTGCTTATTTCTTAACACTTGCTAAAAAGTAAATTTGGATCTCCTAAGACTGTTGCTTAAATGTGCTCAACCCTCTAGAGTCACTTGTCATTTGCATGTTTCCCATAGGAGTTTTAGTATCTGTAAAAAAAAAAAAATCACAAAAGCCCTAATTTCTTTTATTCCCTACCTGACTTGTTTCATTTCTAGTACTGATAAAGCAATCTCCACTTTCTTCCAGATTGGCTTCAGCAGTCATAGTGAAAATTTTTCTCTATTATATTAAAAGTTCCCCAACTTTCTTCTAATCGTATCATTAGAGGTAGTGAAATTAGGAGAATACAAAAAAGAAAGTCTACTTGCATGGAGAGAAGGTCACTAAGGAAGGAGCTTAGTTTGACATGAAAATTTTTATTTGAAGAAGAAATCATTCAAGGCACTGTTTAAATCAGTCTTGTACTCTTTTTAATCAGCATGCATCACTTAAAATATAGATACAATAATTAAACAAAAAAAATCTTTGCACTGATCGTTCAAAATAAGCTATGAAAACCACATGTATTCTTAAAAGCAATCCATTTTATGTGATGGCAGTGTGATACGGATATCTAGCCCAGTTATCTGGATAGTAGCTATCATGGGAAAACACCATATCATTTATTGCATAAATGTGCAATTGACAATGTCAGTTTATCTCAGGATATAGCCACTGTTGTTTTTTAAGAAAATGGAAGTAATACAATAATTAGGGCTGAAATTTGCTTGTATCACACACACATTTAATGGCTGTACTGAATTGCTGTGTGATAAGGAGGCCCAAGGCACCATTAGGGACCTTTGAGTTTGTTTCATGCAAATACTTGGGAGGCAATCCATCCAAATCCACACAAAATCAGCAATAAATATAAGAAGGAAAAGTGCCACAGAAAAATAATTGGGTTTTTCACAGTTTAGAGATTTTCCACAGTTTAGAGACAGGAATATGAGCTAGATCTGCTGGGTCCTAGTTTTGTCTATCCTGTGCTGTACCCACTTTTCCATAGATTTTTTTTTTCTCCTGGATTACAGCTTGAAGGATATATATTTGTTGAGGATATTCTGAAGTCTTTACAGTGACTGTGGAAACATTTTTCACCTGCTTATGAAAGTGAAAATTAGAATAGCAGTATGCTGCTGCAGCAGCAAGAGCTAATCTAGTATAAGCTCTAAAGTGCTTACAGTGTGCACATTCATCATGCTATAAGATGAAACTCTGTACTATACTATAGATGTATTATTAATAATGCCTGAATTTAAATGGAATCCTCTTTCATCCAACCGCTCCTGGAATTGGAATGATTTATTAGAGATAGAAAAAGAAAAATTGTAAATTTTCAATTTTAAATAAATTGGACAACTTTTTGCTATTATTGCTTACTTTCAGGCCTTTTATGTTGCACAGTGTACATTACTGTAAGATCAGAATGTGTGTAGCCATCACTTTTTAGTCAAAGTGAAATGCAAGAATGGAATATTCTGAATTTTGTTCTTTTTGCAGACCTTTTTTCTTAATATTTGGGAAGGAAAATTTAAGGGTCTTTTTAAAAACTATGTTATGACATTTTTTATTAAATGAGTAGAAGACTTGTACAAATTGATGAACATTGTGCATGTCATGTTCAATACTGCTTGAGAAATAAAGACCTTGTGGCTAGCAACTGAGAAGAGTATGTTTTCTGTGCTGTAGCACAAAAAGGAGTACGAAAAGAGGTAAGGAGACATGATGAGTTAATTGTCCATCAAGACTTTTTTGACAGGTTCAGACTTTTCTAGTTTAGATAAATGTTGGTTTTGTTTGTAGATGAACTAGTAGCCATTTTCTAATAATCATAATAAGAAAATTGTTGTTTGAACCAATTGGAATCTTACAGTATTTCCAATTAAAGGAAAACAGAAATTGAAATTTCTGTATAGGATTAAAGCTTGTATACATACATGATTTCTATATTTACTGTTTATTTCTTTTATGTTTGATAAATGTATCACCATATGGAATGGTAATGGAAAGGACAGAATGGGTCTTTTGGTCAGGCCAGAAATCTTAAAACTCAGAGTTCTGGCTTAAAACAGGGACTCCAGATAAGAGCATGTGCTTATTGGACATTCATTTTGTGCTTTATTGGCACAAGTTGCTGTTTAGTGAACAGAACATTTGTATCAATTTGGAGTACAGGTTATTGGGATTTATTGTAGAATGTTTCACAGCATATCTGAAACCTGAATCGAGACCTGAATCCAATACAGCTAGTGCTAAGACTTCGTATGCGTTATAGAAACGCATGTAGTATATTGTACAAGGTACGCTCTGTGGTATAATACTAATCCTGCATCTGGTATAATTGCTAATCCTGCACGTATTACTGTAGTATCAACACATCTGTTTAAAATAAATGCTGCCTCACAATAGGAAGAAAACATTGAATTGATTCAGCAACTTCTGTGCAGATATTTGATTACAGTCAGAACCTCTAAAGTATATTTAGTCTTAGATCATTTTATAACTGACTCTGAGGAGACAGAATTTCCTTTCCAAGACTCATAAATGCAGATTGTTGCAGCAATGGCACTTCTGCCATTTAACCCTAGAGGGGTTTCAACCTTCTCAGTTGTTAGCCAGTTAAAGGATTGTGATCTGACAACTGAATGAAGCATCTGTGTAGAACAATACTGTAAAGCTCCCTAGAGACCACCTCTTATAAAACATGTCATTATTATGGCTGCAAATTCATGATCTCTAGGTATCAATGCTTTATGTACGCTACCAGAATTTCTTCCTACTGACATCCTGAATAAAGAAACCATGCATCACAGTCCTCTGCTTAAGAAGCAGATAAGAAAATCAGAATTTCTAGGCAGAATCCAACACACTGCCAGTAGGGAGTAAATTGCCTTTCATTGTCGTGTGTAGCTGAAACTTGTGTATATCCTTCTGTAAGAAAATCTGTGCTTAATGACCACCCCGATTTTTTTTTATTGTCCTTGTGAATAGCTACATTCAGACATTTTAATTTTTTTCTGCAGCAGTACAATTCAAGAATGTTTGTAGTGACCTTAATAGTTCTACACAAACAAAAACAAGTCAAGTGGGAGCAGCCTACAATGTTTTTTACAAAAGCACTATATGACTTAAGTAAATTATTTTTACATGTTATTAATACCTTTTACTGAGTTTTAACACAGATTTGGAGAACTAGATTTTAAATTTAAAATGCTAGAAAACAGAAATGGACATTTTCTGTCATGCTTAGATGCTTGCTTGGAACTTTTCAGATAAACCTAATCTGCCATTCTAAGTCATCAAGAGAGACTTAATGTAATGAAAAACATTTCAGAAAAATGGCATTTGAGCAGATGCAGAAATAACTGGATGCTGCATCCCTTCAAGTGTTCAAGGCCAGGTTGGATGGGGCTTTGAGCAACCTCGTGTAGTGGAAGTTGTCCCTAGCCGTGCCAAGGGGGTAGATCTAGATGATCTTTAGGGTCCCTTCCAACCCAAACTATTCTACGGTTCTGTGAATAAGAATTCTTGAATTGTCACAACCTGTAGAGACGGCCAAATTACTTACTGTGGTATAAAAAAATGAGTGTCAGTTGGGTGGCATTAAAACTGATTTCCAAGGAAAACAGAGTGGAATTTATTATGTGTAACACTGTTTACTTGAATTAATAAATTAAAAACACATAAATGTAGTTGTTATTCTTTTCAAATTTGGGAAAGTGGGAGTGAGCCCTAGTGCTTTGTTACAGGGCAGAGTAGCCCAGTTGGAGAAGATTGAAAGGTGATGAACAAGAATGTCTAGAGGTAGGAAGCATTTCTTTTAGAGAAAGTAGTATTCTTTAGCTTGATGAAAGCACAGCTGTTGTTAAAAACGGCATCATTGCCTAAAAGCTGCTGAAGGGAACAGAAGAATAATTGTTGCCTGGGTCTGTGTTAAATAAGATAAGTACAAATGGATTCAAAACTCACTGAAGATATCAGAAAGGACCAGATGTGTTACTCATGACAGATCTTTGCCTGGATAAAATGATTCTTTCCGCAGGTATGAGCATGTTTTTACTATTACTAGAAGTGGTAACAAGGAGCTAATGAAGCACAGCTTATTCTGCACTGTTGTCACTAGAGACGGATGTACATACATATCTATATAATCATAGAATAGTTAGGGTTGGAAAGACCTTAAGATCATCTAGTTCCAACCCCCCTACCATGGGCAGGGACACCTCACACTAAACCGTGTCACCCAAGGCTGTGTCCAACCTGGCCTTGAACACTGCCAGGGATGGAGCATTCCCAGCTTCCCTGGGCAGCCCATTCCAGTGCCTCACCACCCTCACAGTAAAGAAGTTCTTACTTGTATCCAATCTAAACTTCCCCTGTTTAAGTTTTAACCCATTACCCCTTGTCCTGTCACTACAATCGCTAATGAATAGTCCCTCCCCAGCATCCTTACAGCCCCGCTTCAGATACTGGAAGGCTGCTGTGAGGTCTCCACTTCATATGGGAGGTGTTTTAATCCCCTGATCATCCTCATGGCCCTTGTGTGTACTGATTATGCTTCTTATAATACTTCTCTGGCAAAGAGTGTGGCTTCCTTTTATTTTAACTTTGCAATGAGTGTTATTAGATCTTGGCCAATGAATCTGAAATACAAAGTAATGAGGAAAACTGTATAACCCTTGGTCCTTGTAAGATGGCAACTAAAGTTGCAATATGTTCTGTGCTGTAGCTTTTCTCAACAAGGTAATTTTGCTCATCAGACCTTGTATGCAGTATGTTTCAGCAGGCAGTCTGTCCAGTGATGAACAGGAAATGTCCGTAGTGAAAACTATTAAAAAAATCAAAATGTGAGATGCTATTTGTCATACTGTTGTTTTTTGTTTTCTGATTAAAGCCTTGCAATTGCCTGTAAACCTCAGAAAGACAGAACTGTAACTGTAATTTGTAACTGTAAGTATCAAAAGAAGAGAGATTTTCTAGGCATTTTTAAAGCCAAAAAAAAACCCACCCAAAAAAGAAAAAAAAAAAAAAAAGGAAAAAAATAAACAACAAAAAACCCACCAAAAAACCCAACTTTTGCTAGGAAGCTTGGTTTCCAGAAGTTACTGGAGACAGTGGGAGGTAAACCCTGGAGTATATGGTGTCATATAATAGATTTTTAATTTGGAAAACATAGAGTGCTTCTTTTTCTTCTGTATTTTGTGCTTAGAAAGAGCTGATTTTATTGTCTTGCAGTTACAGGATATGCCTAAGATTTATTGAATCTAAATTTAATTCCAAATTCTGATTTTCTTTGTATCTTTGTCAAGCTATATATTCCTTCCATTCCCTTATTTCCGTGTTTAAAAACTGGGGAAATGTCTTTATCTTGATTGTCCATTTAAATAAGCTATCCCAAATAATTATGTTTTGTCAATGACTTGAACTTTTTCAGGGACCAAATGGAGTCAATAACATCATTTAAAAATAAATGGAAAAAAAAAATGGTGGTACTGGTTTGAAAAGATGTTTTGCCATTTTGAAAGAGGTTACATATAAAGAGAAAACTGTTTGGGTAAATTCTTTATAAGGAAATGTAGTACAACATAAGTTTCAGTAAAAATTTGTGTTATAATTGACAGAGGAAGAAGGGAGAGGAATTAGGGGGTTTGTAATGATTTATCTGTAGGTAGCATGACAACAAAGATTGTTGAATACAATTCCATTTGTCCATCATAAACAGAAATGTTAGAAGCTGGTCAAAATTTTAACCATAATCTGGATCCCTGATTCTTACAAGGACTGTGAAAGTAAAATAGGCAGAAAACGTGGAAGTAAAGTCTCTCTTTCTAAGAGGTAGAAGCCTAAATAAATTATGTACCTATTTTTATTCAAATATTTGTCTGAGAACCCAAGTTTTCTGTAATTTACATTGTTTTTGTCACATGATTTCTCTGAATTTAGCAGAAAAACATGTAACAGAAATGTCCATGAGATTGCACACATTTTCAAAGTTTATGAGAAATACCTTAATTTTTCTCACCTGCTATGCATAGAGCTGAATGTCTTCTTGCTTGGCATTTTCAGTCAACTTGGATTGACCACGTGTACTTCTGTGTATTTCCATTGCATACTGATGCTGAAAAATATACTGGTTTTGAAAGTTTCCTTATATATATGACTTAGTAATGAGACTCATTCATTTTTCAGGTATGCGTTCTGCATCGTTTTCTTGGTCAGGAGTAGCTCTTTCACTGGTATAAATAAAAATATAACTTAGCCACTTTTGCTGTATTTCTTTCTTGTATCATTTCTTCATATGTTGAAGTAAATAAAGTGACTAAGCTTGCAGAAAATGTTGAACAGTTCACTTACATCGAAACAAGTCCCAGGAGATGTCACTAACCTTTGCAGAAACGATAGTAAAGGGCAAGATGTTGACTGCAGCTCTTAAGCTGTAAGTCTTATCAAGAACTACAGTAATGTCTTGGTTTATGCACTCCATTTGTTCTCACTGAAAAAGACTTCAGGTATATCACATACTTAACATTCAGTGTTTTACAAGAAGTTACTCTGTCTTGCAAGGAAATGCCTGTTAACTATGTGTTCAGGCTGAACTCAGGAGGAGAAAAGGACATCTGAATTATGAAAGTCTAGTCTTAATGTAATGTTTGAACAGTTATATTCAAGTGAGTTAGTCTCTTCCCAGCAAGGCCAAGTCCTAGTCTGTACACAAGCCAGTGACTTTCTTAATCTGGCTGACATTGTCAGCTATATTCTTCGTTTGTTTTTTTGCTTTGTGTTTTGTTTGGGTTGGTTTTTTTTTGTTTTTTTTTTAATACGCACTCTGTTTCCATCTAGTCCTTTGATACAGCTTTTTAGAGCAGTTAGAGAATGAGAGCAGCAGTGCCCATCTCTCCTCGCTGTTATGTTTTTCAACTTTAAATTCTCTGTAGACATTATATCAAAGAATGCAAGCTCACTCACAAGACCAGTCTGACTGTGATGAGGGAAAACCTTGATTAATAATTAAATGTATATTTTAGGCAGTGTTGTGACCTAATCTTGCTGTATATTTTGGGTCTTTTTTTCTTAATGCAGAATACTGTTATCTGTGATAGAGCTGATTAGATTGGGCTATGCTGCTTGGAAAAGTATGATGATGTGAGATACTGAATTCATAAACTGAACCCTCACTCTCACCCTGTGAAATGGTCAACAACTGAAACTGACTGGGTTTCTGAGCTACTAAGATGCAGTGCACAGTGTTTGAAATTTTTTCATCTCAGCTTCCTGAAGCTTACAGAAGTATGTTAAATACTACAGTTGCGGCATTTGTCTGTGTTTTGCTACATTTACAGTAAGCCTGAGTGTTTCATTTTGAAATTCTATTTTTTTCACTTTTCACTCCTACCATGAAACTGCAGTCCGCAATTCTTTTTTTTCCAGAGTCTAATTTTAAAGTTGTTTTTCCAAGTGTGACTTTCTTCCCTTTGTGCAGTGATAAAATCTTCTCACCAGGGTGAAACTCTGACTTTGTGGTTTCTTAGAAGCATTTCTGCAGAAGTGTGATTGTGTGATGAGTGTACAGAAGAAGTCACAGATAGTATTTATTTAATTTTCTCTTTCTGTTACATGTGTCTGTCCTTAAATAAGCTAATTTGGTGAAATAAAAGTGTGAAAAACAAATAATCAATTGCATGCTATGGGCAGAATAAATGTTGGATTATTAGCCTAAGAAACATGCTTTTTTTTTTTTTTTTTTTATATCTTATGTAGCCTATGAAATCCTGAGAAATTGTGTTGTTTTTTGCAGATTTAATAAAACTTCACTTTCTAGAGAGCTGGGAAATCATTTTCCACCCAGACAAAAAGGGCTTTAGGGTTAGTTTTTTGTTTGTTTTTTTTTTCCCCCTATAATACCAATAAGAAATTAGGAATATGAAAATTTTCCCTTTCGGATCAAACCTGATATTTTTCAGGACACCCGCTTTCAAGTACTGAAAAGTTAGTATTCCTGTCATGCCAGTTGCTCTTTGTTTAATAATAAAAATTCTGAATTGTCAGAAGTAGAAGTCTTCTATCCGATTTATTCTCCCTTATAATTGCTTATGTGTTGAAGTGTTCGTATTTGCATAAAACGTTGAAAGATTATTATAGTGCTACTTTTCCATGGGTTTTCTCGTATTCAAGGAAATAGCAATCATTGCAGTAATCATTTGTGTCAGTTATATAAAGACATTTGAGATCATGTTGTAATGTGTTCTTGCTTTTCAGTGATTTAGATGAAGCAGAATTTCACATTCTCAATTTTCTGTAGGGTGCAGATTGCATCAGTGATTTAGATGGATTAGGAGACTGTCGTTGTAATAGAGAATGAAAATTACTGATTGTTAAATAATTGATGACATGTGTTTTAGCCTTCACCAGTGTGGATAGTTCCTATCATGATGAATAATGTGTCATGAAGAAAAATTAAATAAAATAGCAACCATACATGACAAAAATAATGCACTTCTGAATGTAGTATAAAGGCAATTCTGCTCATTTGTAATACCTGTAGGAAAAAATGTAGGAAATGCAGGGGAAAGTATGAATTTTCATTTTACTTTGAGAATCCAGAAATGCATGGTTCATAGTGCTTAATGGAGGTGTTATGACTGTATTCCTGGGAATAGTAAAATATGCTTCTGCTATATCTACTTTGTGAAATGCTGTTAATTTATACAAAACTGTATCTGTGGATTCTTTATTAAGGCAGATTAGTGGAAACATTGCCAAACTTTCTTTAGAACATTTCTCTGTTTCTTAAAAAAAAAAGAAAAAGCTTTCTTGCAAATTTTTTACGAGAAAGTTTCAGATTTCTCTGTAGAAGACAGTATATGGTTAAACACCAAGAAAAATATTTCCTAGCATTTGATATTCCATAGCCAGTTTAGAAAGTTGACACACTGCATGGAAGCCTCCTAATTTTTCTATGTAAAACCTAGGACCAACAAGCAGTAGGTGGATTGATACCCTGAGAGTCAGCAGTTACACTTTAGACTTACGTGCAACTGCAGCTGGAGTAGAAGACAGGAACAAAATGGTTTGTTATAATTTTAATGCTGATGTTCCGTGAATAAGTGCCCTAGCGTAATTCCTTACCCTAACATTAAAATTAAAATTTTCTCTGCAACTGAAAAAGTATGAACTCTCATAACTTGAGCCAGTACTTCAGATTAGTCTGTTGGTTATCACATTGTAAATTGTTCACTCAGACTTCCCTAATGACATCAGAGTTTTATTTCAATGCAGAATTTTCTAATCTTGAAACTTTAGAAAATAGTTGATGATCTCTTGTTAGGTCTACTCTAAAAGCCAGCCTAAATATATTTAACATCACTAGTTGCTCATGTATGGAAAAACTGAAATATTTTCTAAGTCATCAAAACCTCTTCTACTTGAAGACAGTAGATGTCTGCTACCTGAAGAATCATAGTTAAGTATTTTTCATGTCACTCTTGGGATGCCAAATACAGAACTTTATTTGAAGAGTGCCATCGTGTCTCTCTTTAGGTCATTCAAAATCATACAACATTTTTTAGAATTAGAGAATTTAGAAATTAAAATAGAATAGAGCAGAAAATAGAATAAAGTATGAATACAGCAGAGTAGACTAAGAAAATGGATGAGATGGAATAGAATAGGCTAGGCTAGGATGGGATAGGATGGGATGGGATGGGATAGGATAGGATAGGGCATTTCAGATGGAAGAGGCCTACAATCATCAACTTGTCCAACTGCCTGATAACTTCAGGGCTGACCAAAAGTATAGGCATGTTATTAAGGGCATTGTCCGAATGCCTCTTGAACACTGACGGGTTTGGAACATCACGACATCTGTAGGAAGTTCCAGTGTTTGACCACCTTCTTGGTAAAGAAGTGTTTCCTAATGTCCTGTCTAAACATTCCCTGGTGCATCTTCGAACCATTCCCTTATGTCCTGTCACTCTACCCTGGGGAGATCAGCAGTTTGTGATACATTTGTTCTTTCCTCCTACTCCTTATGTTCTTTTAGGTGTTAGGGCTTTCTATTGAAATTGCTGGTTTTACCGTTATACTTTCCACAGTATTTCTCCTCGGAACAGTAATTTCCATTCCATGACTCATCTTTTATCTGTTTCCTACAGAACCCAAACACCTCCCATATGGTACAAGTCAAACAATCTGCAGACCTATAAAAGCTCTTGCCAAAAACCTAGAGTTCTTCAGGAGCAAGCAGAATGCCTTTGTGTAGATATCTGGAAGACTGTAATGTGTGACTTTCAAGCAAGTTGATGTCTTGAATTAGCAGAATAAAGAGGGTATCAGTACAATGGTCAACAATGATGGACTTACAGAACATGATTCTCTGCCATGTATCTACACACAGTACTGGAAAAACTGTTTAATTTCATTGTGTTTAATTTCTTTTATTTGCCCAAATTAAGCTCACCTTCTGTTAGTTCAGGGAATTTCACACCAGAACAAAAATCTTCTTTGTACTTTATTAACAATCTCTAATGCAAGGTGTTCCTGATTTAGACTCACTTTCTTATCTTCTGCAGTAGTGACTTAAAAAAATTGCATGAAATACAGTTTTGGAAAATGATAGAGATTTACATAGGATTTGCTATACCTTTGAATAAGAAAACCAATGACTATGCATGTGTCAGGCTACATTTTTTTATTTGCTTTTCTAAGCAAAATGAAAAGCCATGTGACTGCATAAATTTATTTATTTCCATTCAGGCATTTTGCGAGAGTGCTAGACAAGAGTGTTTCATGTTTGATATTGGTTGTCTGGAATTAACTTACTAAAGTGCTTTCCTGCTTAGTTACTAAATGGAGGAATATTGAAACACAGCTCTTGGTCTTTGCTTCATAGTAGAAGGTACTAAATGTTTTGCTGCTATGTTCATTTGCTACAGGACAAAAATATGAGTAAATCAATAGCACGTTTAACACTTTTTTTGAGACATGTTTTTGTTTATAAAATTGACCTCTGATCTCCCTAGGCTAATTTTTTTTCCCTCCCATGTAAAATTGAAGAACATAAGTAGTTTTCAATTACATTTTGTTTCCTAAAGTGTTTGGCCTCAGAAAATCTTAAAAATACGCGTTGTTTTTCAAAAATCCATAAACAGATGAAAATTAATTATTGTATCTAAGTACGTAATGATACATAACGCTGAAGAAGTCTAAAATTTATCAGTTCAGTCCTACCTACAACAGCTGCAATAATTTGAAATTCTGACATTTATTTCAGTACCACCAAGGTTAGATCTCAAAAATTATTCGTGCATGCAGTTCAGAAATCAGAAAATTTCTGAGAGATTTAGGTGATCCATTTCCTAAGGACTGCAGACATCTTTTTACTTTTGTGATCTGTTGACTCAGAGAAGGTGATAGATTCTCAGCTGAGATCTGAAAGAAGAAATTAACTCCATGGATATTCTGGAGTGTAAGCCTACCCTATTCTTCACAAATAGCTTGACCTGTGTTTCTTGATATGTTGGTTTAGTAATATTTATTTAGGTGTTTAAAACTTAAGTGCTTTGTACATGCCTTAACCATTAATTTAAGTCCATTCTAGAAGTGCCATTAGTCTAAATCAGGAGAATGTAATGAGTGCTCAACTGAAGATGTAATATGTGAACTTGCGGCCAGTCACTAACTTTTTTTTTTTTTTCTTTTTTTTTGGAAAATAATTACCTACTTTTAAAACAAGTATGGTCGCCCATTTCCTGTCCAGAAAGAGTAAATTTAGTTGCTAGATTTCCTGTACTGCTTTTCTGGAATTCAAGAGTTATAATCTTAATTACACAGGTATACTTGCATATTTCTAGAAACTGAGTATTGCTACAATCACTTGCAAAAGATTTTCAAAGACCATAACAAATATTTTCAAATATTTCTAATATTTTATTCCGTTCAGTCTATGAAAATCAACTAGAAATCATGTCTGCCTTTTCAGTCTGCCTTGGATCTGCTACTATAAAAATAAATGGCCAATGGAAAAAACCATCATAATCTTCAAAAGCAGGAAATACTGAATGCAAGATTTGATTTGTCAGATCTTTGCAAAATTATCTGTAATAAGTTTCTTGTAAAAATAGGGCTTTCAGTCAGTTTATGAGTGCCTAAAGGCTCTGCTGCCTGGAATCCTTGTGTGTTTATACTTAACCCTGCACCTAGGAATGTTTCCTTAAAATGAAGGGAACTGCTTATGTGCAGTGTTTAATCTGGCACAAATTTTCAGGCTTGGACCACAAAATTTTACAAATAAAATTCATTATCTTCTGAATGGTCGCTTTGTGGGATATTACTAAGTAGATATCTAATACTTTAGAAAAGTTTAGAAAATAATTCATAATTTCAAACAGAATTACGTCAGAAGAGTCTAAGAAGCTAGGTTGAAGTGCTGAACAGGAGAAGTTAAAGGTTAGCATAAAGTTAAGGGTAGCATTCTCTTTCTACCTTCTCTTTGGCTTCATGTAGAAGTTTTCTTTGTAATTCATCATTTTCCCATCATACACCTTGTCTAGTTTCTTCTGAATCTCGTTTAAATTTTCTGTCCTTTGCATTCTTCCTGTCACGTTTATACAATTAAATGGAGATTTGCTTTTCAAAGGCAGTATTTTGGGCATGCATGCCTTACATGATAGTCTGGGTGCTTATGTGCTATTAAAATATAAACTGAACTTGGTGAGCAGTTTTTCAAGCCTAGAGAGAGACTGTGAGAGACTACATATGTTATCAGTCAAGCTAATAACATATGTAATTGTAGAGGATCAAAGGGCTTCTAGACCTCTGGGTGTTCTCCCTTATTTTGTTCTTCCATAAGAGAGGTGATGGTAATGTAGCCTCCTACATTTTACTTTAGCAGAGAACTGCAGCTGTATCCAGGTGTGCAGAAATGGTAAAGGCTATTCACTCTCAGAGTGTGCATGATTGCAGATTATCTTAATGGTTTTTTCATCTGCACCTTTCTAATTTTTTTCTGCTACTCAAAAATGTTACTGGATTTGGGTCACCTTTGTTTTGGGTCACCTTTGTTTCTGCATATTGTTCTTAGTAAGCTTTTATTTCTTGATTCAGACTCTTCACCTCCCTACCGACATTATCAATCCATCATATGTTGCTTACTTCCTTTTAGACAAGTTGCAAACTTGCAATTAGTTCACAGATAATGCAGGTAGGTGTTTTGGTACCAGTAATATGAACAGTCTTCATACCAAACTCTTTCAACACAAAAAGGCCCTGAAAGTCAAAGTAATGTAATCTTGGTCTCAAAACAATACAGTAAATGCACTAATTTCTTAGGATTCTAATGATATGACTTAACTTGAGTTATGATCTGAATTTTGAATTAGCATGTCTTCATTTTGCTGGCTACATGGGGACAAAGAAAAGTTTATTACGCCTACCTTATCTTGGAAGAAATGGACAGCAATCAGGTTATGTTTTGTGTATAGGAGATGAATAGATGGAATGTCGTGTGCATTCCCACTTATCAACTGTTAGACTGCTATGCTGCTTTCACTGAAATCCGGCATTGCAATTTTTTCACGCTAAAATAACGTACTATTTTTATAGCTAGCAGTTAAAGGAATATCTTTTTTTCCAATGTGTTAATGTTCTGTAGAATAGTTAGAGTGCTTCCAGAGTGTAATGTAGAGGAAATGTAATGTAGAGGTATGTCAAAGAAGTAATCTCCCATTATGTCACGGACAAACCAAAACAGAAATAATAGAGGATTTGAGAGGAAGGATGATCTTGTATCCTTAATAATGCTTCTTTTTGACTGTACAGCATAGAATTATGGAATCACACAACAGTTAGGGTTGGAAAGGGCATTAAGATAGCTAGTTCTAACCCCATTGCCATGGGCACGAACACCTTCCACTAGTCCGGGGTGCTCAGAGCCCCATCCAGCCTCCCTTTGGACACTTCCAAGGATGGGGCAGACGCAACTACCCTGGACAATCTGTTACAATGTCTCACCAGCTTCACCATAAAGAATTTCGTCATAGTATCTAAATTGAATCTATCTTCTGTCAGTTTAAAACTGTTACATGTCATCCTATTACTACACTCCCTGATAAAGTGTCACTCCCCACATTACTTATAGACCACCTTTAGGTAATGGAAAGCCTCCTCTGAGCCTTCTCTTTTCCAGGCTGAGCAAACCCAGCTCTCTCAGCTTGTCTTAGGAGATGTGCTCCAGCCCTCTGATCTTTGTGGCCTCCTCTGGTCTCACTCAAGCAGATCCACTTCTGTCTTGTGTTGGGGACTCCAGAGCTGAACACAGTACTGCAGGTGGGATCTCATGAAAGCAGACTAGAGGGGCAGAACCACCTCCCTCAACCTGCTGGTCACGCTCCTGTTGGTGCAGCCCAGCATATGTTTGTCTTTCTGGTATGTGAGCACACTTTGGTCACAGACTTATATTCAGTTTTTCATCCACCAGTACCCCCAGGTCATTCTCTGCAGGGCTGCTGTCAAACCACTCACTGCCAGTTTGTATCCATGTTTGGGATTGCCCTTACCTGGGTGCAGGACCTTACATGTGGCCTTGCTGAAATTCACCAGGTTTGCATGGGCCCACCTCTCTAGGCTGTCAGAGTTCCTCAGGGTGGCATCCCCCCTTTGTTGAATATCAAATTGCATTTCAGAATCAGTCATGGAGATCAGCTAAGAACTGTTATTGTGTGTTCTGTCCCATCTCAGGTTTTTGTTCTTTTCCCATAAATGATCAAGTAATGAAGAGTATAAGAAAATAAGAATGTATACCCTCTGGCAATGCATGTTCTAGGGACATCCTGGGCTACAGGTTGACTCGAACCTGCTGTTCTTAGCTAAGAACAGGTTGCGTGAACTTCACTTTTAATATTTTTGGATTCCACAGTATCCTTGAACCTTTATCCCTTCTCTTATGGTTCCTATTCTTCTTTATTGTCTTCTTAGATAGCAGTGGTTTAGTTTGTCTGTTTAAACTTCAGGTTCTTCTCTGTATTTTGTGATATCAGTATGTCATACTATATTCGTTTTTAGTCTTTCACTGAGTATTATCTGGTTAAGACGTACCATTTTACTTAGGAATTTCTTGACAACTTCTCATTACATAGGTAGACGGAATTGTAATGATAATGCTTGAGGAAGACATGTTAGATAACATTACTACAGTTGGTGGCTTATTTTTAGCTTAGTTTCCTGTTGAAATTATATTTGTACGATGACACTGTTTCTCGGAAACGAAGATAGTTCCTTCCATGTGATGTCCTTACCCTTACTGCTGCTTGCATTATCTTTTGAAGTAATTTCTCTTTCATTTGTCTATCACCTAGAAAATTCAATGATAAGAAACTCCTAAGAATATGAATTTCAGTAGAGAAATATGTTTTAGGACCTGGATTAGGACTTCCTTAAAGAATAGTTTGCAACACAGAGAAGTTCTGTCTTGAATACCTGGATGTTCAGAAGAATGTAAGTAAGAAACCATGGTAAGTTGTAGTTTGTGTTATTTCACTTGAGAGAGGGATTTGGATTCAATACTTTGAGCTAGCAAAGGTGGGGGGGGAGTTATTTAGTGCAAGTGAAGTATGTGGGATGTACATTTCATAGTGGGAAGAGTTGAGCAGGGAAAGAGGATTACTTTTTTAATTTTATGGAAAAAATATGGGAAAACAAAGATTAACATCTCCAAGAGATGCTGGAATACTTCATCCCTGCAACATATTGAATATTTCAGTTTGCATACACTTAGTGGAAACTATCCAGATATATTGCTGATGATGGTAAAAAATACACATGTATGTGAAACACCTTGAGATTAGAGATTTAGTTTAGCTAGAACTGAAACCAGAACCCTCGCGCATTCTGGTTCTCTAGCTTATCTGTTGTGCTATGTGAAAGATGGTTTCTAATTAGCGAAGTGCAAAGTTATTTTTATGTAAAAAAAAGGTTATTAGAAGTTGTTGCATGCTGCTTGTTTCCCCTTAACACTGAAACATCAAGGTCATTTTGCATGAAGTATCTGTCAAGCATGATTTCTTCAGTGTGATTTTTAAAGGTGTGCATTTATAGGAGTTTAGTGGTCATGTTCAGTCTATCCAGACATAACATTCCTCTGTGCTGACTTGGTAGCACTGGGCAATGATCAGGTGGTCCCACACATTTTTATATGTATTTTTTTTAGATTTTATATTATTTTTTTTTTTTATTTTAAAAATGGATTTAGAATGTATTCAAAATTATTTTAGCTAGAGTAGGAAGCTAGTTATGCCCTTTTTTTATTCCATAAGACTTGCAATTTTCTGCTCTGTTCATGTCTCTGCAGTTTTTCAGATATACTGTTCATTAGGCAATAAGCCAGCTATTCAAAACACCTGCAGTATACGCAGTGCTAAGGCAGACGGCTCACTGAAAGACCTAAGTTTATCAGTATCTGAAGAGAAGGGTTAGTTATGGAATCTTCTGTGTGCTCACTAATTAACTGATTGACTAGGTTTACATAGGTAGTACTATCAGAAGCCATCATTTGCTATGCATTCTAAACCTAGTATTTTGCTGAACATTTATCTGACTGTCATATAGTCTAATGATTGTATGATTTTGTTGAGGTTATCAAAGTTTTGTTGTATTTGTAGTACTATCTCAACTGTATGCTCTGGTTAATTTACTCGGCTACAGAAAATGAGGTGCAGTCTGCAGATGCTGGCACTCAACAATTCTGTGTGAAATTGTACTAAATCATACTTAATTTTGATTTCTAAAAATTGCATTTTATTGAGTCAAGAAATTTATTTTTCAGTTCCACAACAGAATATGTTACATTCCATGACAGAATGTATCAGCCTTCAGTTTCAGAAGGAACAGATATTATTTTCCCTTGTTTAAGGTATTTTTCCTCTCAGCTTTGCGGTGTGTCTTGTGTGCACTCCTTCTCCATTGTCTCATGTCAATGGATGTGATCTGATGCTTGGCCGCAGTGATTGTACAGGCAAGAAGATAATACTTTAGCTAAGAAATTATTCTGAGTCCTCATTATAAAAAGGTAACTCTAGTGTTCCATACCCATGAAATTCAGGCTTTATTTGCCTGTGTTATGAAAAAATACAGGCACCCTATCCCCACCTCTCATTTTGTGCAAGGGATTTGCACAAAAACCTCACAGGAGAACGTACACAAAAACCTGAATATAATTACAGTCAAATCAAGCCTGCTTTAAAAAAACAGAGTATTATCAGGGCAGTTAGGAATTGTCTTCCATTTTGTTGGTGTCACAATACCTGCTTAGCTCCAGGTGTTACGGATTCCAGTTGTACTTGGAATGTAGAGTAAACGTGCGCAGGAGGGTGATGGTCACAAACCCTAGAGAACTGAGGCTTATGACTTATCCTGCCCATGCAGAGCTAGGCTTTTAACACCCAGAATGGGTTTTGCCTGTATACCTGCACATCTGAGAGGCAAGATCAGACTTTTTTCACTCACTTTTTGCATTACAGGTAAAAGCAGAGAAAAGATGTTTCACCTAGCTTTCTAATAAACAGGAAACACAGGCATTTTCCCAAGTCCAGAACTTTAATCAAATTTTAACTGGATTAGCCTTCTCTTTAAATTAATGGAAGTCTCCTGTAAGGAGGTCCATGATCATTGAAAAAGAAACAAAATATATCTTTTTTTTTTTTTTTTTTTTTTTTTTTTCCTACGCTGGGAGATTATAGATGCTTTTATTCAGAAAGCAAGGAAAATCCAGAAAAGTTCTGAGCTAGGAGTGGGTATGATGGTGATCATTATTATTTCAAAGGATCAGCATTTTATCCTGACTGAACTAGTTTAGTTGCTGCCAGACTATTATTTGAAGAAAGCTGCCTACTAGCAAAGAGGGAAGTTGTCTCAGAGTTATTGTAGAAGCAGAGTGACAGGAATAGAAATCTGAGCCTGAATTTGAAACTGACAAGGGGACTGGTATATATTGCATTCTTTATCTGGTGTATATCCCTTCCCCAATACAAATATATATGACTTCCTTGTTGGCTGAGCTTGATTTAGTACAGATTTTTGCCAAGGTGAAAGGGCCATTGCTTCCTGGTTTGGTGGGGTTTTTTTGTAGTGGTTTTTTTGTGTGTGTGTTTTTTGATTTGGTTGGTTTGTTTGTTTGGTATGGGGTTTTTTGTGGGTTTTGTTTTTGGGTTTTTTTTGTTTGCCTTTTTTTTTTTTTTTTTTAAAATGTGTTTTGGTTTTGGTTTTGTGTTTTTTTCTTCTGGTAATTAATGCTAAATGTTAAAGTCTGTCCATCTGTAACTGTGGTGAAGTGTCCATGATGTCACTGTTAATCACACTTGTGTTTTCAGCAGGAACAGCAGTACCACAAGTAAAACAAAGCATATGTCCTCATTACCATCTTAAGTGCTTTACAGGACTGTCTGCAATTGTTAATGTAGGAGTAGAAAAGGATCCACTGTAAAGACACAGAGGGTTGATACAATCTCTGGATCTTTGGGCTTGTGTTCCAAAGCCCAAGTGATTCAGCCCCTAGTACACCCTAACTTAAATTTATAAATCAGTTGTCAACTCTGTCTCTGCTTCACAAATCATGTAAGTGTGCCTCATCGTTGGGTTGATTACTCAGACTCTGAGACAACCGAAGTAATGAAATTTATGATCAGGAAGAAATGGGTATATTTGTTTAATGAAGTGCAGCATGAATAGCTTAATTTTCATTCCCATATATTTCTGTGATGTTGCTAACAGACCTGATTAGCAAGTAAAGACCTCTTGGAAGAGATCTGGTGTAAAGTCCAAGTGGGAGACAGAGGACTGTGGAGAAAATACCAAATGGGGCTTACTCATGGTCTTTCAGGGAAGTCACAATCTGCCTTTAGTGGATTTAAAACATATACTTTTTAATATACATATTTGAAACAAGCTGTTGTGGGTTTTGTTTTCAAAATACTTGCTGTTGAGTTCAAAAGCAGCGTTATATTCCAGGAGTCGCTGTTTTTGTACATCTAGTGCCAGAGGCATGATCTCATTTCAGGAGCGTTGGCTGACCCTTCCTAGATAACCATTCCACAGTGACACATGTCAGGCTCTGACAGTCAGTTACAGTAGAAAGGTAGCATGCTTTCACATATACCAGTTTAAGAATGGGGATGGTAGTGTTATCATCCATCATCCGCAGTAAGCAGTATTATGACATATCATATGGTTTATGTAAAATGTGGAATGTTTGAGGGTTAAAGAGCTGGTATTCAGAATCAGATGACATCGTATACTAAGGTGCTTTTCCATATGTAAGCTGTTTCAGTAATCTCATGTAGAATCATAGAATAGTTAGGGTTGGAAAGGACCTTAAGATCGTCTAGTTCCAACACCCCTGCCATGGGCAGGGACACCTCACACTAAACCATGCCACCCAAGGCTCTGTCCAGCCTGGCCTTGAGCACAGCCAGGGATGGAACATTCACAGCTTCCATGGGCAACCCATTCCAGTGCCTCACCACCAGCACAGTAAAGAACTTCTTCCCTATATCCAATCTAAACTTCCCCTGTTTAAGTTTTAACCCATTACGCCTTGTCCTGTCACTACAGTCTGTAATGAAGAGTCCCTCCCCACCATCCTTATAGCCCTGCTTCAGATGCTGGAAGGCTGCTATGAGGTCTCCATGCAGCCTTCTCCAGGCTGAACAGCCCCAACTTTCTCAGCCTGTCTTCATACGGGAGGTGCTCCAGTCTCCTGATCATCATTGTGGCCCTCCTCTGGACTTGTTCCAACAGTTCCATGTCTCTTTTACGTTGAGGACACCAGAACTGCACACAATACTCCAAGTGAGGTCTCAATACTCCAAGTGAGGTCTCTGCAAATATAAAATTTGCAGTTTCATTTTTTTGGCACAGAACTTTGGAAGTGACTATGGAATAGAGAGATTTCTTGGAAATGCTTGCAATCAGAAGAAGTATGACTAGAAGCTCAGGAGAACATGCGACAGAAAACTCCTAATGTTTATCCATAAATCTTAAGTGCATAGGATTTGGCTGATTGTGCAAATGTTGTAATCAGATAGGCAGCTTTTGGCGTAAGGATAATGCCTTATAAAATACATTGGTTAACTCTTCTTTTTCTCTTAATAAGGCATTAGGAATGATCTTGAGTTACCCAAATCTTCTTTTTTTTTTTTTCCTTTTCTTGGAGTGTTTGTCATAGGTGAGCTATGTCACAAAACACCTCTGTATCTCCCTAGGGAAAGAAAAACCAGTATTTCAATACTTTCTTTCAAGTCACATGGCTAGAAAAATCTCAGAATTAAAAAAATCTGTGCAAAGCCACTATGAATTTTAGAAAGTTCTTAACATTTAAGTCATATCTCTTTGAAGGTAATGCAAAATGCTTTAAAGCAGTGTTTACTCAGTGTGGAAGAACTGTAATGCACTGAAATTAGTTTCACAGTGTCGTGAACCCAGGACACACAGTTATTTATTTATTAACGCAGTAAAAAAGAAGAGGAAGTAGAAAAAGAGGAAGAAAACCACACATTCTTTTGTCTCTTTCGGAAAATAAATCTACTATCCAGGTGACAAAACTATACTGAATTTCAGTTAGTGATATGGAAATGTTTATTTATTTATGATTCCTAAAACTTCTGAAGATATTGTTTCTCTCTCCATTAGTCTTCCACTTTAAAAAGAATTCTGTAATGTTGGCAGCACACTTTACATCCATGTTCTTGTTAGTTTACAAGCTGAAAGAAATAACCCAGGACAAATGCTACTGAAATAAACTTAAGTTTATAATTCATCCAAGTGAACAAGTCTGGATGGAATATTTTTCTTTTTTATAACATTTAGGGAAACTAGATTTTTAGATGAACGCTAGTAACTCAGACATTGACTTAGGTGAAAGTGCTTGTTGTACTGCTGAGGTATAATTATACAGTAACGAGCCATGAATTACTTAGTTGTAAGTGTTCCTGGTATATCGTTTGCAATGATACTAAATTGATCTATGTGGATGTCAGTCTCAAACATAGGTTTTAACTACTGAAAGTAATTTGAAACAGTAAAACTAATAGATATGGTCTAAAATGTCATAGTTTAGCCCAAAAATGAAAATACGGAAATGTAATGTTGTACCCCAAAATGTATACTTTATGATACTTGAGACTTACCAAATTTGTCAGGTCAATATTCATATTTCTGTGCATCTGCACTTTCATGCATATACTTTCAGAATCATAGATCCTCCAGTAAAGCCTTCCTACCATTCCTGCCCAACTTGGTCTCCTCTGCAAACTGACTGAGGGTACACTTGATCCCCTTGTGCAGATCATTGATAAAGATATTAAACAGAACTGGCTGAGGAGCACCATTTGTGACTGCTGCCAACTGCAGTTAACACCATTCACCATCACTCTCTGGGCCCAGCACTCCAGCCATTTTTTCACCCAGCAAAAAGTACACCCATCCAAGCAATAAGCAACTACATCTAGGTATATTTTTCAGCCACTCATTGGAATGTATGGCAGATCATAATAGGCAGTACCTCTGCATGTTCTGCCAGACACGTATGGCTCAGGTTGCAGAGGCCCAAAGCTAACTCAGGAACTTTTCTCCATAGGTAAACCATGGAATAAAGCAATATGGTGTTAGCAAGAATGATCCAAGTCTGGTCCTCTGTGAGTAAGCAGTTAGTACAGAATGTAGGATGATTGTCAAAAGTTCTACTGTAATATTCATATTGGAAAAGTGATTCAAGGTGTTTAATTACCATTAGACTAAAATCACCAACATTTTGACAAGTTTCATTACACTGCTTAATGAAAACAGTATCTGGCAGATATCAGCTGGAAGTTTGATACAGAAATGAGTGTCAACTTCATATCAGATGTTTTTAATCAAAATTTTTTTTAACAATGTCATTTTAGCAGATGTTTTCAGTTAATCTGTAGTTCCAAAATATCAGTGTAGTTGAAAAAGAGAAAAGCCTACCTTTACAGTCTCTTTATGCTTTCTTTTGGAGGCTTTTTGACTTCATTATGCACTCTAGACAGGATGAACCATTTATCTATTTCCCTTAAAAGTGTATCCACTTTGGATGCCTCTGCATTAAATAATTTAATGTATCAAATATCTGCCTCTGGGAAAAATCTTTCAGTTGTCCCTTTTTTAGGTATCATACAGGTGGGATTCAGAATTATAATTAATTAATTAAATACTTTGTGTAGGGAGCAAAGTTCCGAGGCACAAGGGTCTTGCTGACAAATTGGGATATGTGGCCACAGATGTGTACAACATTAGACTCAGTTCAAATAAAATCAGAAAAACAGAAAAGTAATCTCAGGTCAAAAGACTGGTCTAGCAGATACTGTAGTTGCTGTCAAAGGTTATACTGCTAATAATCTCCTCAGTAAAGGATGCAGAGTTTTTACTGGAGCTTTGGAGTTTTGCTTTCTACCATAAATAGGTTCTGAGTGCATAGAAGAGATGGCAATAATACTGGCATTTGGAATGAAACCCAAATTCTACTTCCATTTTGCCCTGATCACAAATGTAAGTTACTTTATGAAAGTGAAGAAATATGAAAATGTTTGTATTTAAAAGCTACAAAATCTTAATCACTTTTCATAGCTTGACTATATTAGCTTCACAACCAATTTTAGCGGATTTAATTAAGCTCAAAGAATGCGATAGTGAATCTTTAAATGCTCCAGTTAACTAGAAAATGGCATCATCTTCCTTCCACTCCCCCACATTGCCTTTAGTTATTCCCCTTGAATTAAAACTATTTGCTGTAATTATTTTTTTTCTTGCAGAGGTACCACTGTATAAAGCAGAGAGAAATGTGTGACTGTCACACAGGGACACAATTCATCTCATACGTAATTTCTGAAGATGTATGACTGAATGTAATAAAAGGTTTTGCTCATAATAATCCTATTTTAACCCCAGAGGAGGTGGGGACTGTTGAAGTTCATGGCATGTTCATTTTAAGAGGCAATCAAGGCCTTAAATCTCCTTTCTTTCATTACCCTCCTATCCCCAAACCCCAGAATACTCTGCTAGTTACCTTAAAAAATGTAGGCAATAGAGCATAACTTGTTACATGAGGCTTGTCTGAACATGTATTAGTATAGTCCTCACTTTGCTCTTTGAATTAATAGTTTTTCACAATGTTTATTCTCCACTTGGCGTTTAGCCAATAAATGTAAAAATTTAGCTTTTCAGGCACAACGACTGAGAACAAAAGTACCTGAAGAGTACTGTACAAATGGTGGTAGTTGAACAAATTCAATACTTTCAATCTTTTGCTAAAGGGAGACCTATAGAAGGATCAGCTCTTTTTGCTTAGTAATTATTTCTTTGTCTAGTAAGGTACTCTTTATTTAACAGACTTTCCACCTCAATAAATACAGTTGCAAAATTGTCTTCATGGAAAGTTTTATGATCTGAAACTCATGCAGTTTGTACTTGGAACTCATCTTTTCCTTCTTTTCCTAAAGAAGCAATTTTCGGTGTTAATTAACCTTCAGTGGATGGTATGACATCATCATCCCTAACAACAAATGTATGCATGAGTGTAACATCTCCATGAAGGAAAGGAACTCAATACGGAATTAGCAGATTTAGAGAAAAGTCCCTTGCTACTTTTCTTTGAGACTTTGGAAGTTTTCAATGTTATAAAAGGAGAAGGTATACCAATTTAAGTTTTAATTATAGAATTGCATATTTGTCCTAGTCTTTTCAAATCCAAAATAACAAAATAATACTTGGAAACAATTTCATTTTACATTGAAAACAAATACTTTTTTTGTCAGCATTTTGTTGAGCATTAAGTTGTTATTTTTGTGTGCCCATGAACTATTTCCCTTTTAACAACAAAAATGTAGTTGAAATGTTTTTACAAGCTCAGTTGTCTAGATTCCCAGTTACACAAATATTTTAACCTGATATCCTCTAAACTTCGATGATTGTGGGTTGATGTGCCTTGGATCAGGCCATAGAGAGAAGGCAAGTAGGAGACTCAGGTAGGAGAACAATGAATATGTGAATTAAGAATAGACCGTTAATCTCTTCTATGCTGTTAGCTGCCACAATGGACAACCAGTATTATGTTTCTTAGAAAAAAAAAAAAATCAAACCCAACAAAAACCAACAGAACAACAAAAACCTCCCTTGTTCTACTTCCTGTTTTGAACTAAGCTAAAGGCATTCCATGTCTACTTACCTTGTATTATTTATATATTTCTAATAGGATTTTGCATTTCTTTAAAGTTATATATAAACTGCTTTTCCTCAAAAATTAGCTTTTGTTTTTGGGAAGTCTTAAGCACAGAAGGGCTATAGTTACGGATTTTTATTGTAAAATCAGTTCTGTGTAGCTGCTATGGCTCAGTATATGATTGTATATGGCCTTTTTATCCCCAGATGTTAGCCTGACTTGTCTCTAAAGTACTATATGATCTTAATTGCCTTATTTGAAAATGAGCACAGCAGTACCAAAATACTCAGCATTTGACTCCTGCAAATGGCTGGTGTCCTAAGAGTAAAGGTAGAAGTGGTGCAAACCAATTACTTATTTTTTGATGAGACTTTTTTTTTTTTTTTTTCAGAATAAAAAGTTGAGTGTAAAGGGCAATACAAGCCTAACTTCACTGCTAGTAATATGAGAAGTTTTATAATTGCTAGTAACAATGGTGGATTTGTCTGAAAAGGCATGGTGAAATTAAAATAAAGATTTAATAAATGATGGTTATTAACAGAAAAATACTACCCCACAAGATCTAGTTGAGCGTTTGCACTATTAGAAGCAATGACTAGTCATGATCAGGGAAATATAACCCCCATTTTCAACAAGGGGAAAAAGGATGACCCAGGGAACTACAGGCCAATCAGTCGCACCTCTGTGCCTGGTAAAATCTTGGAGCAGATTCTCCTGGAAGGCATGCTAAGGCACATCAAAAACAACAAGGTGCTTGGTGACAGCCAGCAT
>WYDI02039998.1:0-10701 GCA_009867235.2 Psittacus erithacus
AAAGAAAAGAAAAGAAAAGAAAAGAAAAGAAAAGAAAAGAAAAGAAAAGAAAAGAAAAGAAAAGAAAAGAAAAGGGAAAGGGAATTTATTTCAAGCAGCTGAACTGTGCGCTGAAAGCATGTGGATACTAAGGGAAACCTCGCACTGAAGTGTATCTGCTGTAACACTCTCCCAGCAAAAGTAGCTTTTCTTTATACATACTATAACTTCTTGTCAGAGGAATAGCAGCCCTTCATAGGAAGCAGCTGCATTGTGGAAAGGCTTCTGATACTGTTATCACTCATCTGGACCCTGATGTGTGTGTTCTTGGCCCTTCTGTACCAGTATGGCGCTGGAAGAGCTCCAAGTCAACAATACTCATGCACAGATCTCACATTGCTCACTGGCCCAGTTCTGCTGAAGTCAGTAATTAAGAACATTAAATAGTAACTCTTGCATGTAACTTTAGTGTAGGAAAACACCAGCTGGAAAGATCTGTTAGCCAAGCATCTTTAGGACAGATTTTAGGGACTTCACCCCTGTGCAATTAGCTCATCTCCAGACCCCTCACACAGACAATGCCAGGCTCTGAGCTCTGTTTCTGTTCAGTGAGGAGAATTACATCTGTCACAAGAATGTCCAGAGAGACAGGAGGGCAATGAAAACCTGAAGCATGTTTGTGTTGTTTCCAGTAACACCAGGATGACCATAATTTCTGATCTTTAAGATATTTTTCGGCTAGTGTTTGAGAAAATCCTCTTAGTAATTCATCATTTCCTTATCAATGCTTAAGGGAACAAAAACTTTACCGTACCTGGGGAGAGCCAGGCTACACGTATAGAATAATGTGTAAAACCATTTCAGCTTATCTATTCTAAGTGAGATCTTGCCTTTTGCAGCCCAGAAGTAGCCAAATATTCCACTACCTGGGCAGCGTGAATACATGGAATTTCAGCACAAATGTGTCATCTCAAACGTTGCTTGTGTGCAATATGATAAATAAATGGAATTCAGTGTGCATATAACTTTATATATATATAATTAAGGCAGGGCAAAGCACACAATATGCTTGTGCAAAGAAAAATAAACTGGCTTGTAAAACCTCCTCCTTCCTGCAAAAGAGTGGAAAGACCACATTGTTCAATAAATCTAGTTTTGCAGTTGGTGTTACTTTTGTACTTGCAAAGAGTAGCTCATCCAGCCAGAAATGCATAACCTGGAGTCTGAGTCACAGCCACAATTTTTAGGGACAGTGAGATTTGATTGTTCTCCTACATACCTCATGCTTTACAGTAAAAGCTGATACAATCCTGAAAGTACTACTTTTCATGCAACCCAAACTGAAATGACCATGTTACACAGGAGAAACTTACAGTTTATTTTGAACCTGCTGTGTCATTTAAGCTTGGCCTGAGGCTTGTCCATATAGCCATCGGTCTTGGCAGTAAGTCACAGTGGTGGCCTCACTCAAATATCTAAATGCAATCAACATTTCAGAGCCAAAGAACCAGCACTGAATAATCCCCTTCTTTTTTCTCAGCCGCATTTTCATTCAGTTAATTATTTTCCCTTGACTTGTTTGCAAACAACAGAAAACTATTTAAACAAAGTCCTCCGCTGAGGAGGGTTATTGATGTTAAAAAGGAAAGGAAATTGCTTTCCATTTTCTGCAAAGAACTTCAAAAAGAAATGGCTGAAGGAAAGACACTGAGTTAATTGTATTATTTCAAAGCAGAAACTAACATCTTTCAACATTCTTATCATTTTAGGAGCACTGGGAAGCTCTAATTATTAGCTTTGAGCCCAACACTAATTATTTCATTGTTTTTTTTGAGATATGAGCAACTCCCTCCAGCCCCACTTGTGACTTTTCCAGCCATAGCCAGGCTGTTCCCTAGCCATCAGACAGGCTGAGCAGCACGGCTTTCCCAGCCCCAGCCAGGAGCTAGGAGTCACCCACAGCCAGGTCTGTCTTGCTGGGCAAGATGTGGTGGCCTCCAAATGCTGTGTTGATGGTATAGGGGATCTAAGAAATCCCAAATTGTGTCATTAGGTTAAACAAATATCACTTAGGTTGTTTATCTCCTTGCTGTTTCCTTACCCTGATAGCATCAGCTATAATTTTTTTTCATTATTTCTTTAGAGAAGACTGATTTTTAGCTTTGGTGCTGACATTCATATATGCCATTCGCAACAGCCAAGACGTAGTGCTACTTCATATGTACCTTACCTTACGTAGTAGTAAATGTCAGAGTTGGACCTGAGTGTTTTAGAACATCCCCCATTAGTCTATGATTAGCTACAAACAAAGCAGACTGTTTGGGGGTAGAGGAGTTTGAAGTTAGATGCCATATTTTAATCTTATCATTTGAATTGCTTACACATTTTTCAGTTTTCTTGCTCTACCTTCTGCTGACATCTTTAAATAAATAAATAAACCCATTAGGCTTATTGTTTCTTCTTAGTGTATTATTTATTCAGGAAATAAATTCTTGCACCTCATTTTATAGGGAATCAATCAATTACTTCGAACATCAGCTTTGGAGCTGATTGCTTCCAAACACCTGTGAAGGTTTTTCCTTTCATGCTTTCACAACCAGTTCACAAAGGACAAGCAGTGAACATTTTCTTTCACTCCTGCCTGTGGTTTATTTATTTATATAACTGTCTGTCCACTGCAATTGCTTATGAAGAGCTTATGCATTGCAGAAAATAGTAGTGCTGTATTTTGAATTATCTCAGTTTCTATTAAATTAGGTAGAATTACTTAATAAATAAAATGAGCAGTGACAAATATAGGTTCTAGAGAAAGATTTTCAGTGCTTGCTCAATGAAATGATAGGGTAAAAGGTGTAGGAAGTCTGAAGTGTTTTCAAAGAATGGTGCATATCTTTAAGTGATATATGATCAAAATACATGAATTTTAAATGCTCAAGATTCAATTTATAACTAAAAGCTAGGAAAAGAATGAGTACATCCGCTTGTCTCGTATTTGGAGTCAAAATCTCTCTTGAAAGGATGGTGCTCAATTGATCAGACCTGTTCAGACGTACTGACTTCAGAAAGACTGAAGCTGAAATGAGCAACTTTGAAAGCAACAGAGTTAAAATGTAACCTGTCTCCTGTATGAGATTCTCTAAAAGCACAAAACGCCAGAAACTCCCCAGAAGTTTTTTTAAGGCAATTGAAAGATGCCTTTCATATAATAAAAGTCTCTCTGGGGGTCTTGGTGAACTACTTCCTGAATGTAAACATAGATTAAGGATAAAATTCAAATAATAAACCTAATTTTGGAAGAAAAATTTTATGTTTAGGAAATATTTTTTCATCAATTTGAAGTGTGTGATTTATTCCCCTTCAACAGTTTGCTTTCTAGCTTGAACACTGCTGTCTGATACAACCATGTAAAGGCTACTGATTTTAGTGGAGCACTCTGACATGGTCATTTTATACTAAAGACTTAAGCAATGTTTTTTTCTTGACTTTATGTGAAGCAAAAACTTAAGACAGGACTGTATTAACACATACTGTGTTCATATTAAAGAGCCTTTTCCTAACAGCATTTTTTTTATTCATTATTGAACGTAAACTGAATCCTCAGTGTAGTGTCAAGGAATTTTATGGTATATAAGACCATGCATGCATTGTAACATGGAAGCACTTTTGAGGAACTTTTTTTTCTTTCCTCACTAATGACTGTATTGTCTATAAATTATGTTTGACTGGAACAGTGTAAACAAATGACATCCTAGGACTCAACACCTGACTCCCATTCAAAGGATCTATTACGTTTACATAAATATAAATATGCATTTATAAATATATACATGTAAATATATATTATTTCTTCTTACAAACTACACATTAACAACAGTTTTGCATTGACAGCAACAGGGATATATTCAGGAATATTTCTTGGACTAACTAGTGAAAGATTTAATCCTAGGTAGTAGCTCTTAAATGACTGAAGGTAACTACAGGACACAATAGGTCATATCTGCAGTTCCTCTCCAGAGAAAGTACCTGGGATTCTTGAAACATAATAATCATGATAGTGCAGCTCTTAAGTTAATTTGCTTTACTGATAAGAATTATAGCTGAAACATGGAAGCATGGAATGATAAAATTATCAGGTCCTGGATAGCTCACCTCATCCGTCCCTCTAGTCATCCTAGATACTTTTATAACTTTTCCTTAAGAACTTACTGTAATGGAAGTTCCCAAAGTGCACTTTGGGTCAGTGAATCACTGCTAGTGCTTTGCTTACATTAGAAACTATCCCTGATATCTACAATGGGTCCTGCTGAACTTCACTTTCATGTATTTCTTACTGGTTTTGCCTTGCACAGTGTGACTAGATTCTTCCTTTCTTCTGTAGCAGATTTTTACGTATTCTGTACTCAAAACTCCACCTCCCTCAGTCTTCACTTATTTAGACTACACAATCCCAGTTCTTTCAAGTATTTCCTCTTCCCAGCCATGTGTTCTTCACCTCTTTGTTCTGCTCTGGCTGGTCTCTACACCTCACCTGAAGGGAGATGTCCAAACCAGCACTTGGTTTCCAGATGAGCCCTCAGTGCTGAGCAGAGCCGAAAGATTACTGCATGTTTCCTATGGGCAGTAGGAAATCTGGGCTGGGCGTTGACATGGCTGTTCCACTTCAAGTTCCAGAATTATCTCATTAGCTTGGATATCTCCAAGCTTGGACTGTTGCCATGTCGCAGAGAAAGCAAAATCCCTCCAGTGGTTTGGAAATCTTTCCATTGATCTGAATGGAGAAGGGATATGGGACCTGAGTTATCCAAATGTTATGACCAGTATCCTCCACTGAACTGATATTCTAGGCCAAAAAATAAAGTTAAAGAAAACCACATCTAGCCCCCTGCCTCCAGAACCGCAGAAATGTTTGTACACACCAGTAACATAACACATTAATGTTGAAAGAAAATAAAAAGAATATTACACTTTCAAGCACCTCAGAAGTTGTCAATGCAGTCTTCATATGGCTTGTCTGCCTATGTGTGCCAGTCACAGAATCAAGAGAAATATTTTTCTCTTTTCCAAGCCTGAATGACTGAATGCTATTAAATATTTCTTTCCAATTTCTGATGCAATGTGGCTCTAGCTCTTCTTTAGAGCAGACTAGCTAAACTCTGAAGGAAATATAAGGTCATTATAGCTATTTCTGTGTGAACAGTTGGCATACTTTACACAAGAGGTGATTTTTCACTTCACACTACCCCCAGAGTTTGATGAGCTATTATTCACATATTAGAAACAGAGAGCTGAGGTGCAGATAAATGTAAATGTTGTCAAGTTTATACACCTGGTTTAGATTCCCTACCTGAAACACACAAGCTCAGGAATAACAACACTTTTCAGAAAACACTTTTCAAACTTAACTGGCTTAATTTGCAGCTGTAAGTGCTCAGTTTTGGAAAAATCTATCCCTGTGTGACCCAGGTTGGGCAATCAGAAAATGAATAATGCACAGTAGTCGCTACTGGTGAAAAACTTGGTTTCAGTGAAGTGCTTGGCTTCATCAAAAATGTCACTGATGTAAAGATCTAGATTCTCGCAGCATTCAGTTGTCTTAATAATCAAATCATCCTTTCTCTCTTTACACTTCTTTTGCTACATTTACTACACAACTTTGGACTTGTTTATTTAATAAGACAAAAAGCCAATTTGAAGCACACTCATTTGCTGCATGATATGAAATCATGTCTCAGGAACTGTTTGCCATCATTCTGGATGAAGGAGGTTCTATTAGGAGAAGAAAAGCAATGTAGCAAAATCAATAAAGATTACCCTAATAGGGCTGAATGGGGAAATCTAACCCCATATGTAAGGGGCCATCTGACACTGAGATCATATAATTTCTCAGTGTGTGTGTGTAGGTTAGACTCATTTCACCCTGTTTTAGGAATCTAAATCTGAAATAATCTGTTAGGGTCTAGGTTTCTCTCAAAACTGGGGGGCAGTCTGACTAACCTATCCCATCAGTCTCTTCAGGGATATCAAAGTGCTTGATGCTCTCCACACACTAAACTTACATGCACACAAAAATGTCTTTTCCCCTAATACTATTCTGTGCAACAGATCAGTATTTTTTCTCTTTAAGGTCACAAAAAATGTACCCGTTAACAGAAGACTGCCTTGGCCAATCTCGCTTTTCATTGAAGATAGTTATAATAAGCTGAAATCAGGACCAACCAAACTTACCTGTTTTGCTACATCAGCTGCAGTTAGTGAATGATCATTAGAAATAAAATATGTTTGCTACAATTATCTATTTATAATCTGCACTGAGACAGGAATAGATACAGAATTGTTACAGAATTGATCCTGATGGAAGGCAGGGGCTTATAAGGCATTTCCTGAGGTTATTATGTGGGACATGGGAACATATATGCCTGTGGCTAATGCAAGCCAGGGGAGATGCATGACCATAGTCCCCTCTTCCCCATTTGCTCATTAGTTAGCCTGTATCTCTGGGGAGAGGGGAGGAAGTGGGAACAAGTACCCAAACAAACAAAGGAAATTTTAACCCCAGCTGGCTGTACTTTTTAAGGATAAATAAAGCATTTTGAAACACTAAGAAGGAAGTTCCTAAGCAAACAAATACTGTTATTGTATTGAAAATGTTGCTAATTCAGTTCACAGGGTGTTGATTATGGCCTGAAGCTGCCTTGGGAAACTTGACAGAAGCAGCAAGTTTGGTAGAAAGGATACAAAACAAGAAAAGAAATGAGATATACATATAAGTGGACACAAATTCTGCATGCTGTATTACAGTACATAAACAGGTGATTAAAAAGATGTAGTTGTTCATTTAGTGTATTTTATGGCAACATTTTGCAAAAAAGGAACACATGACAAAGCAAGAACAGTTAAAGATGCTATTAGTAACAGTAAAGCTGAAAGACTGGCACATGTAGGAATTCTATGAATTTAAGAGTTTTGCAGTATACAATGACCATATTATTAAATCACACTTAGAAGTGAATCAGTAATAAATATCAAACCCTATGATTTTTACAGGGCAATGAAGATAGAAAGACAGAGATAAACTACATAATCAACTTGTTTTGTGAAAGCTGTCTTCTAAATTAATTCACAATTTTGGTAGTGACCTAAATAAAAGGCCACTTCAATAAATCAGACTGTTTTCCTTGGTTTCTTAATTCCAGTACATGTTCTCTACAACTATCTCATTAAAATACTGTAATCCATAGTACTGTAAATTTACAGAATCCTGCTGACATATGCCCTGTTTTATTTGTGACAGTGATTTCACCCATCTGAGGTTCTTACAAGACTGTAGTATTGAACTGCAAATGCCAATAGTTATGTAGATTGTGGTTTCATATTTTATATATCACGTACCTTTCATTATAAATAATACTAATAAATTAAATAGTCTGATAAAGACACTGTAAATGGGAGAAAGAATAGGTAAGCATCCTGACCTTTGGGAAAAGTAAAAATATAAGCAGAGAAAATAAATTCAGAGACATTCAACAGATCCTAACAAATCTGCAAGATGCTCAAGCAATAAAAACGGGGAAAAAACCTCTTCTTAATATTTAGGTTTTAACTGGAAGTTCCAAATATTTTTTCACAATTTTGTGTAAAAGGTGTAGACACCTGCACACACACACAGACAGACATATAGACATACATATACGCATACATATATATATATGTCATGTAAAGTGTTACAAAAAGTGCTTTTCTGGTTACTATAGCAATGAAAGAACTAGAAACAGTTTCCTCAAATAAAAAAAAAATTCTCACCAATTTCATTATAAAGGAATCTGTCATAACTAAGTCATTCATTGAGAAGAGTATCCTTTTTTTTTTTTCTTTTGACAATCTTTTTCCAGTAATAGCTGAGACTTATGTATTTATTTTCATTCTAATTATTGTGGAGAGTGTTTGAGAGACTTCACGTGCTAATTCACTGTATTTTTTAAATAGCTAACAAAAGGTGCCTGAAGCAGAGGATGTCAGCTCCTTTTCAAAAAGTATATAAATCTCAAAGAATATCCCCCCATGAAAACAATCAGAGGGCTGGAGCACCTCTCCTATGAAATCAAGCTGAGAGAGCAGGGCTTGTTCAGCCTAGAGAAGAAAAGGCTCTGGGGAGAATTTATAGCACCCTTCCAGTACCTAAAGGGGCCTACAAGAAATCTGGAGAGGAACTTTTTACAAGGACATGTAGTGATAATGCGAGGAGGAATGGCTTTAATCTGAAACAGGATAGATTTGTATCAGACATTAGGAAGAAATTCTTCATGGTGAGGGTTATGAGGCACTGGAAGAGGTTGCCAGAAAACTTGTGGCTGCCCCATCCATGGAAGTGTTCAAGGCAAGGTTGGATGGGGCTTTGAGAAACCCCGTTTAGTGGAAGGTGTCCCTGCCCATGGCAGGGATGTTGAAACTAGATGGTCTTTAAGGTCTTTTCCATCCCAAACCATTCTATGATTCTAGAATTCTATAGAATATATCCATCACCTACAGGGCGTGTCCCCTACAGGTGAGCAAAGATCTCTAAATGCTCACAGGATGTTACATGCTTCTTCAGTTCAGGAAAGCCCCATTAAATTATGTGCAATCCACTAATATTCAAGCAAAAAGATCAGGAAGCACTTTTGCAACAAACTGTTTAGGATGGTATTAAGAATTCTGACTATTCAACATTAAAGTTTGGAATCTCTTGCATTTGTTAAAAGACCATTTTCTGTAGTCACCAGCTGTATTAAATACTCTTAAACGGATAGTTCCCTCTTAAGTAGAAGATTTACAGAAATGTATGTCCCAAAATACACGTACAGAATGTGACAGCAGACTACTACTTTTTTCCAAATGATGCTGATAAAGGCTTGTTATGAACACAAAACCTGCAGACTCAATTTTTTCTTCGACTCATAGATCACAGTGACTAATGTCTAATGTACTGTTGGAGGAACAGACAGTCTTGCTGAGGGATATATGACTAATCAATATATAGGAGTTTCTAAGGAAATTTAATATCCTAAGACAAGCATCTTCCTGCAGAAATTCTTTGTAAAGCCCTGTTATTTTCACAAAGTCAATGTAAATATTTCCAGGCTGCAATCAAGAAACTCAGAGATATTAAGACCTGTTTGAAGCTGTAACAACTTGGGCTTCTTCAGCCACCTAATCAGTGGGCCTTAGGTCGGATGTGGCAGGTCTCCTAAAAGCCACTGTAGAATCTCGTAGCATGTAACATCCAGTAGCATGGGGAACAAACAAGAGGAATTAGAGATGTGTGCATGTCTATGGGGTAATGATATAATAGGCACCACAACAACATGGTAGGATGGCTCCTATGACTGGAGTGTTGGAATTGAAAGTTAGAGGCTTTTTAGAAAAGACAGGCCGAGCAGACGGGGAGGGGGAGTTGCTATTTATGTTAGGGATAGGCTGGAGAATATAAAACTCTCTCTGGAGATAGGTGATCAGTTAACAGAGAGTTTGTGGGTCAGGGCAAAAGGGAGAACAGCAACTGGAGACGTTATTGTGGGGATCTGTTACAGGTCACCTGATCAAGAGGATTCTGTGGATGAAACACTCTATAGGCAGACAGGAACAGCCTCACACTCAGAGACCCTTGTCCTCATGAGGGACTTCAACCACCCTGATATCTCTTGGAGGGATGGTACAGCCCAGCTCAAGCAATCCAGGAGGTTCCTCTATTATGTGGAAGATAACTTCCTTCTGCAAGTAATACAGGAGCCAACAAGGAGAGGTGCCATGCTTGACCTCATGTTTACCAACAGGGAAGGGCTGGTGGGAAATGTGATGCTCCAGGGCAGCCTTGGTTGCAGCGATCATGAGATGGTCGAATTTGAGATCCTCAGGACAGTGTCTGACAGAGCATGCAGCAAGCTCACTGCCCTGGACTTCAAGAGAGCAGACTTTGGCCCCTCCAGGAACCTGCTTAGTAAGGTTCCATGGGATATAGCTTTAGAGGGCAGGGGGACCCAAGACTGTTGGTTGATATTCAAGGATCTCCTACTACAAGCTCAGGAGTGTTGGATCCCAACTAGAAGGAAGTGCAGCAGGAAGACCAGGAGAGCTCCTTGAATGGGTAAGGAGCTGCTGAGGAAACTTTGAAGTTAAAAAGAGGCTTATAATATGTGGAAGGAAGGACAGGCGACCTGGGAAGAATACAGGGATGCTGTCCAGGAAGCTAGGGACCAGGTTAGGAAAGCTAAGACCCAGTTAGAATTAAACTTGGCTAGGGATGTTAAAGACAACTGAGAGGGATTCTATATGTACGTAGTGAATAAAAGACAGACTAGAGACAACGTAGGCCCAGTCAGGAATCTATGAGGAGAACTGGCTACCCCGGATTTGGAGAAGGCTGAGGTTCTTAACGACATCTTTGCCTCAATCTTCACTGGCAAATGCTCTGACCACACCACCCAAATCTTGGAAGGCAGACTTAGGGACTGTGAGAATGAAGACCCTAGGCTCACTGGAGGAGAGGATCTGGTTCGAGACCATCTTAAGAACCTGAACGTGAACAAGTCCATGGGACCTGATGAAATTCATCCACGGGTCCTGAAGGAGCTGGCAAATGAAGTTGCAAAGCCACTGTCCATTATTTTTGAAAATCATGGCAGTCAGGTGAAGTTCCTGATGACTGGAAAAAGGGAAATATAACCCCCATTTTCAAGAAGGGGAAAA